>LQNS02277999.1:10606617-10618938 GCA_001587735.2 Parhyale hawaiensis
ATTTTCTCCCATAGGAAAACAATGGGAACTTCAAAGTCTAATATCTCAAAAACTAAGCATTTGCGACGGAAACGTTATTCATGTAAATTGTCTTAAATTGACCCAATTAACATACTGAAAGTAACAAAAACTCAAAAAAACATGTGTAAGTGAAAGTAAAATTTTACCGGTTAGGTAAGGTTAGGCAAGGTTAGGAAAGGTTAGGCTAGGTTAGACTCTTTCATGTTTCTTTGGGTTTTCTAGCAAGCCTACGATAATGCAGGTTATTGTGTTGCATAGAAAAACAATGGCAACTTCAAAGTCTAATATCACAAAAACTAAGCATTTTCGACGAAAACGTCATTCAAGAAAAAAACACTTAGAATAATTCATCCCACCTAAACTTGTCAACAAAAATACTAGATTTGATAGGGGGCTAATAGTAAAAATTTACCGATCTTTTAATCTTTGCCATACTCTGCAGTCACTACCGGGCAGTGAAACTTTTACTCTTTAAAGAGGCTAGCTATTACTGTGCCTCCTGGATTATTCGGGGCACAAGAGAGAATTGGGGGAACTACGGTAGTTACATTTACGTATATTGTATTCCTTCTTAATAAAGTTTCAAATGACATAAATACCTCGTATAGCTACGTGGCAATTGCAGCTCACTGACTGACTTTGAACTTAGGCCTATACAGTACACACAGAGAGCAGCATGTTTACCCTACCTAAGAACGGTCATGGCTAAGCATAGTAAAACAGCGAAGCCAGACATATGGTGCCCACAAGCCCGACACTCTTATTATTACCTTTGTGTTATAATATTATGAGCAGTTTAAGCCTTTATTTGCAAAACAAACTCGCTCACATAGAAGAAGAAAGAGAGTATGCTTGCATATTACAGCATATGAAGATAGAGAAATAAAACTCGTCCACAAGAATAGTGTTCCAACACAAACCGGAAGCAACGGGAGGACTCAATAGGACTAAAATAAAACTTAGCCGCGACCACACGTAGCAAATTTACATCACATCGACGCGTCGAAGTACTTGAATGCGGGACCTCAGCCCTTCGTAGGTTGTTTTCTTAAACATATCACCATATTTTTCCTATTTATTTCATATAATCTCCCGCTCATGACTGGCCAGCTTCTTGAGCTGCAAAATACCATAAAAAGTTGTCGTCATGTATACATAGAAGTTCGAGCAAAAGGCTAACTATTACTGTGGTTTCTCTCGTATAGAGAATAGACTATAATGGTGCTTATATTTGTTGGTAAGGAATGAAATGTTCTGTGAAGAGCACTGTGAACTAAATATGAAGAGTAAAGAAGGCTTCACTAAAAAAAAAAAGTTAAATCAGGTCGCCAAAAGGGACCAACTTCTGTACGAGTGCCGTGAAAGTTTCCACCAGCATGCACTACAATTTTCTGTAGATAATTGCTATATTAGTACATATTCTCTTAATTTATTTATACACTAGAGATGAATTTTGCAACTGAAGGCAATTATTTTGGTAAAATTCGTTAAAACACTCCTAGGTTGCTCAGACATACATTCGTCGATGATAACGTCAGTTTTTGATGCTATTTTCTAGTGAGTCCTCCCCAGGAAGCAAAGAGCGTAACGGGAGGACTCACGAGAAATTAGCTCCAAAAAGTGAGGTCATCATCGATAAATCTATGGCTGAGCAGCCTGGGAGTACTTCAACTAATTTAACCAGAAAAATCGTCTTAAATTACGAAATCCATCTCTAGCGGATAAAAAAGTAAGACAATATATACTAATTTATGAATTATCTATAGAAAATTGCAGTGCATGCTGATGGAAACTTTCACAGCATTAGCGCCGAATTTGTTCCCTTTCGGCCACTTGATTTAATTTCTTGTTCTTGATGGAAGCCTAATTTACACTTCATATTCACTTCACAGAGCTCTTCACCGCACATACTTATTCTTTACCAACAAAATTAATATAAGCACCGTTACAGCCAATTCTGTACGCGAGAGAAACCACAGTAACAGTAAACCATGGCTCAAACTTTCTGCACTTGGCGACAACATTTTACGATATTTTGCAGCTCAAGTAGCTGGCCAGTCATGGGCGGGAGATTGAATGAAATAAATCAAAAAATACGGTGATATGTTCAAGAAAACAATACACGAAGGCTTGAGGTCCCACACCTAAACACTTCGACTTGTCGATGTGATGTAAGTTTGCTACGTGCGGTCACGGCTATGTTTTATTTCAGTCATATGAAGCCCTCCCGTTGCATTCTTTGCTTCCTGGTCCTCCCGTTCCGCTCTTTACTTCCTGCACACAAGTTCAATGCGAGTAGAAAACAGCAGGAACGTGTTCGGTTGGGTGCTAAAATTAGGCCGGAGAGGCTTACTGGTTTACAACTTTACGAAAGTGCGCTGGCTTCAACCCCCTTAATTGAGTATCAGGCACTGACCCTGCCAGCGACTCAATCTTACTCTATGAAACGGAGAATTAGTTGGCTCATCGTAATGGCGTTGCTATTGAACACTTGCTGCACGATCCTAAGTGATAAACCCAACGCTTCAGTCTGAAGTTGTGGTGAAGTCAAGCCTGGTAGGCTTAATTTTGGCGCTCAGGCCTTCGAGAGTTGACTTTTCCGAATATTCAGACGAAAGTTGTAGTTTTGTCACTTTGAATTGTGTTGCAAGTGCTAGAAGCAACGCGATTATGTTAAGGCGGCTGAAAGATCCATTTTTCCGGAGCAAGCTTCAGTTTCTGGAAGTCTCAGGAGTTACCTCTCAAGAGTCAATGCCTGAAACTCAATTCCCCTGGTCGAAGCCAGCGCACCTGCGTGAAGTTTTGGATAAGTCAAGCCTTGAAAGCTGACCATCGACCCCCACTCGAAAGCGTACTGATCCAGCGAAATTTGTTCTCTTTGACGGCAATCTCCTTGAAAATTTGAGGGATATTCGAACTGTTGCTGAAAATCATGTTGAGAAAGCTCAAAAGATGCTGTGATGGCTCACATTTACTCTTAAATCGTTCGATTGGCTTGCCAAAGTCGATCTAAGCCAATCTGACCAGTCCGAAACCCCAGTCGAGAATGTTGCTTTCGCCACTCTTTATCGTGTTGCAGATGGTAAAAGCTACCCAAGTAAGCTTGATACGGGTGGAGACACCAGTTTGCGGAACATAATTACTGTACAGTCCCACATAACGCGTCTTTTTGTGCTTGCACTATACGGTTACCCGCATAACACGACCTCAGGTTACTTTTATAGTCTTCCCTTATATTCATAGAAAACGTGGATCAGAAATAAAAGAGAAACAGTAACTGAGTTATTACAGTAAGACCGCAAGTTCCTGTCACTGTTTTCTTTGGTAATTATAAGGCCATGCCACTTTAGTAAAGTCCACGACCGCCACCCAGTAGGTTATGGCTTAAAAGTTTCGGTATGAAGGCTGACAAAGGTCTTCTTCGTATGGACTTGCAGGCCGAAATCGTAGAAAATAAGCCTTGTAAACAAAACCAAAAACGAGTCTCGACTGAGCCCTTTCCACCATTCAATAACAATTTGCGCAAGTAATAAGGAATTCGAATATCAGGGTGACTGCCTTATTTCTAACAATTGTGGAAGTATCCGCGAGTTTCCCAACACGCAAACATACACAAATAATGTGAACTAAATCTAGTTTTCTTGAAAAAGGAAAATCTAAACAGATATTCGCTTGCATTTGTTTTTTCAAAGGCAAAGACAACCACAGCTGAGCCCGGCCTTTAATTTTTGTGGCCTCTCTATCTCAAGCGATTCCAGCACCACAAGCCTTTTTTTTTTTTTTTTTGAAGATTTGTGGCCTGAGGGTCTTCGGCCGTCGACAGATCGCAGATTTGTAATCATGACCTTTATTATTAAGAAATATATATATATATGTATATGCATATATATGGGAACTTACGGCTCCCCGCGACCCTAGATTGTTACTGTAATACATGAAAGGGCTGCAAGGCCGCTTACCCTAAGGTTTATGAATACAATAAATAGTCCGGGACCACTGACCGTAAAGACTCCAAAAAAAAGGTTCCGGGGCTAGGAAAGCTAAATACATGAAATTACTGCAATGAGGCGCCCCCAGGTCTGAATATAAACATACCGTTTCCTGTGCCCTGCACTCGCCTGGAAAGCCCGCGATTACCTCCCGCACGCATCCCCTGCAATCTGCTTGGCTTGGTGCCAACACTGACAAGCAACAGATACAAAACAGTAGGAAATGCAGAAATTTTCGCTTCTAGACTCTCTTTTTTGACCGCTGGTTTGAGTGTCGGAAAAGGCAGAGTCCATAAATTCTGCCGAGGATGATTCCATCCGAGACAAGCGGAGCCATGATTGTGTTGCTGATGATGATGATGGTGCGCACTGCTATTGAGGAACACACGCACTAGACTGGCTTCCATTCACGTTCTAGGTAAATGTAAAGAGCTTGGCTTCATGTTGTTCACAATATGAAGTATGGCATTCGATTCGCTTAAATGGATCGAGTTCCACGCAGTAATCACCAGCCGGTTACACCGAGACTTCCTACACCTCTCATCTCCCCAGCTTTCCCAGGCGGAATTTTTGAAATGTTTTTTTCCGTGAGTTGATTTCCATCTTGAGGAACAAGAAAAAGTCACACTCACACAGTGCCAAGTCACCCGGCTATAACGGATGAGGAGCAACTGTCATTTTGTTCTTCGTCAGAATTAAGGTCCCTGGCGGTCGACGCAGTTCGTTGGCCCATACGAATGTCCTACAATCTTGCGCATGTCTTGGATTGTCAGCTTAGAATATTCCAGGGACGAATATGGAAGAGCAGCGATATTTGGATCCACTCAGCTGATTGACGGCTGTAATGAACATCGACCATCATCAACCGAGGTTCTACTATCTTGAAAAGGATAAAAACCATTCGTAATTTTGACCGTTGTCTAAGGCATTTGCAGTATATCAAATGATTGCTTCAATAACTGATGTGGCTCTGCAACGCTTTGCTGATTTCGAAACATAAATCTGAACAGGCACGTTCTTCTCGAAAATCTGACATCGTCAATTTTGCGTATCGTGCAACACACGACAGGGGAAAATGTTCATAAACACTAAACGCAACCGCCCAACACAAAGTCGCTTGAAGCACTGACTGCCATTGAATTTATGAGGAACCACCTAGCGGTGTTTCGTTGTATTAGATCGAGTTGCACGGACACTCCTGTAACTTTTAGATAGCTCCTTTGGTTCTTAATCTTAAAAAATGTATCTGGCACAGCAGCATCTTCATGACTTTTCTTACTCTCGGGGGTAACTGCAATGAGCCATAAAGTAAACCTTTATTTCTCGTGAAAAACAGCACCTTTAATACCGTTCAGAAAATGGACAATATTGGCGTTATTAGGTTGAATTTCTTCAAATAGAAATTTGCAGTAAGCTTATAGTCAGAATATCTTAAATCATTCAATAAAATTGATAAAAAAAAACAAAGTGAAAATTTGAAGTAAATGTAATCTATCAAAGCACTGTTAAAAATACCCGAGAGTATTTCGAATATTTTAAATTTTTGCGTTATTCAGGTTCTTATTAAATACTGCCAATACTGAATGAAGGAATCGTTTGTCACTATTTAAGACAGGGTTAAGTTGAAGAACTACAAACATATGACAAGATTTAATTTGAGCACAAAGGTAACATGGAAAGTGTACCGTTTGCGTAACCTATTCTAGCTGGAGTACGAAAAAGCGATGAAATAACTTAATTCAAGTGGCTGAAACTGGCTGTCGAGAACTCTCAGAGATGGTTTAGCCTCTAAAGAGCGTCAAAGCGAGGCCATCGAGGCACGTGTCTCAGTGGCCTCGATCAAAGTCGGATTGGAAGTTTCATCGGAATAGTTCAAAGAGCATGGAGCGCAATCTCTAAACTCAGGCACGCTGAGCTGTTTTTTTTTTTACCTCCCAATACCTCAAAAGGGGTACACTAATTGCGCTAATCTAATCCTGAAAGTGGATGTTTGAATGCATGAAACCACATGCAGAATTATACTACAGTTTTGCCACTAGGGCTATATCACCATCTACATCAATGCTCTCTAAAGCTGGGTGCCCACGAGTAACAAATTTTGTCGCCGCTATGTAGCCTAGAGATAACTCGATTAATCCGACTACACAGTCGTGGCCGTAACTTCCGCATGAATCATATGAGCATCGCGCTCTAATGCTTAAAATATCAATCTTTGTATCCTTAAACTGCTAATCATTACGAGTGACAACTGAAAGTTCACTATTATGGTGTAAAAATTGCAACAGCGACTGAGATTTTCGACAATTTTTCAAACAGTTGAACTTTGCGCAAGCTGAAGCCATGCCATGGCTCCGTAAACGGACTAGTTGAGTTGCCTCTAGCCTGCTAGAGGCAACGAAACTTGTTACCTGGTCACTGGGCTTGATTCTCTATCTCGGTGACATCATCAAAACCAAAATTGGGTAAAATTTTACGTTTCTTGTTTGATGGAATAGAGACATCAGGTTCGTGCCTGTTCTATTTCCTCCTGGAATATGAAAACGTTATTACCAGCGTGCTCCACTGTCAAAAATGAACGCAGGTTCTATGCAAAACAGTTTTATACACACTGGACCACCCGTCACCTCTTGGATCAAATAGTTTTTAAAATATTAATTTCTTTGCCTTATACCTTCCCATTCCATTTTTTCCCTTTCCTTCCCATTCCATTCTATCCCACAGCTTCTAGACCATCCGTTACCATTTGGCTCACTTAGTTTTGATATAAAATTTAATGCGGCTTAAAGTATGCAATGTTACCCTATTTCCTTTGTATCTAAGAGAATGGAGTGTGAATGAAAATTACCCAGAAACAAATGAACGAAATAACACGTATCTTTAACAAAGATTTAGTACCAATTAAGTAATATTACATAACATAAATGGACTATATAATAGTGACCTTTTTTGTGGCAGATTTCTGTTCTCCATGTATATGGTAACGAGACCGGACAACGTCTCGACCTCCTAGCCAGCAAGCAACCTCAGTAGGCTGGCTACGGCACACAAAATATTGTATTAAGTTGCTTACTGCCCTTGAGTGTTCTTCCAGCCTGGCCTTCCACCTCATAACTGGACAGCGGCCATGCCGCTACTGCACTGCCAGTAAAGTCAACTTAGACCACACCCTCACCTGGGAAACCCACATGCACTGGTTTGTGCTGCGGGTATAGGCCCACTGGCCCCAGACGAGCAAGTGTAGTCGCAGTCGCCCTCGGGATACGAACTATGGCGCCAATTTGACGGAAGGAACAAATAACCCGAGACCCCCCACCCCCCTCATCTCTGAGGAAAGCAGTTCCGCCACGGCGCCGACGTACGTGTGTGTTGACGGCTCAGTCGTGTGCAAGATCTGCAAAGAGCTCGTGTGCCTCATGGGGAATCGAACGAGCGATACAAGGTGTTAAAGCTGAGAACGGAAGCATGCAGCTACCGTGGGGCCAATAAGATTTTTGAGAAAACCTACGATCTTGAGTACAGAAGAGCAGATGCACTGTCAGGATGAAAACTTCACCCCAGCGGATATTCAAAAACTGACATAAAATGTCTCTTCACGCCGCAGTTTTAAATTATCCTGGCCGGTTCCACTCGTCTCCTGGTATTCCTGGATGCATAACTGATTTTTTTTTTTTGCGCTGCAGTTATAAAAATAAAGCACGAGGAGGGACACAAAAGATCCTGGCACGCATTGGTGTTAATTACGGGACTTTCATTCACGAGACAATTATTTGTTTGTTTCCAGATGTGCCACTCAACGTGAAGAATTTTTCGTATTCTTATAAACATTCACTGTCGGCTTGTAAATAATATTAGTATAGTATAACTAATAATAAAAAATGGTTACTAGTGTTGCAATATACGGTTATCGTCAAGTCAACTGACCCCAGAAGTGTCACTACCGAAGTTCCGGATATTCTTTTCAATTTTTCAGTCAAGTAGCAGCTGACGAAATTGTACTTATCTGCTGTTTAAACGTACCCATTGAACTATCCGGCCACTGAGTTGCACGCATGTCAACCAAGAGACTGTCGTGCGAGCCCGCCTTAACAGCATTTTAAAACAGCAGCAAAAAGATGGTAGCGCCTGTGAAATGGTAAGTAAACATGATCAGTAGAGGGGCCACTTCCAGTTAAGTATTTCATGTGCCACCAGTGGCCTGGATTCAGGTACGCACAGTTGATTTATTCAGTAAAACCGCCTCCATGTATATATGGTAAGGAAACGTACAATGAAAATGCGTATGTAAACCTACATTACATAACCAATGAGTCAGATCATCACAAATGACGACAGAAAATTTTAGTCGGCATCCCTTCGGTGGTCAATCTTGCTGTCCCGAATCTCTGTAGAATATCTCTGAAATATACACTAACCCCAAAATAGCTTGTAATAACTTTACGGGGTAGCCGGTGTAATGTAAAGTATGCAGAGAATGTATTACGCAGTGCAGAGAATGCTAGAGCAGGCAGTAGATACTTAAAGGACGGAGTAAAACGCCATGAAGTTTAAAATACTTATACGAGTAAAACTGAGATGCGTATGTGGCTACATCCAGGTATAATCTGTCCGTCGGCTTGCAACTACGGGCCGAGCTTAGGGACGCAGGACAAGAGTTACCCTAACATAGGCTGATGTGGAACTCGACATTCATAACATAGCTTCAGCCTGATGATTCTCGCAAGCACTATGCTGTACATTTATTTTTACATTGAGCAGTTGCCACTTTTGTAATACAAAACTGCAATGTTCGTTTCACATGAAGTCGGTTCTTCACAAAATTCAACTTCATAATTCGTCTCTAAATTCTCATCTGTCACCCGAGGTCAGATCTCCGGCTCTGGTATGAAAAGAAGTAGAAGAAAAGAAAAACACCGAGCGAGACTAGAAAAAAAGAAGAAGTTCATTCCAAGGCTTTCAATATCGAAGCATTCCCGGGAATCTGACGGGAATCCATTCCTTATTGGAATCTCGGGCCAGACGCGTTCTAGGGTTTGTCTCGAGAGCTACAATGAAGAGCGGCGGCCTGGCTTCTCTAACCCAGAAAATTGAACTGTTTTCTCGGCAAATAAAAGAAGTCGTGGCAAAACTCTACAATTTGTGTGTCATTGCTCTGAGAGATGCTCAGTGAGGGACGAGAATTTGACTATAGGGGCGAGACAATATTTTTGCAATTGAAAATATTGGTTGTCTATCGATAGGTAAAGTAAGACAGTTTTTCTACAACTGAAGATGGAGCACCTAAGTTTTCCACTGCAATGAGGCGATTTTCCTGCAATTCAAATTAGGGTGTGGTTATCCATAAAATTGTAATTATCCATGCCATTTGAAGACGGAGCACGTTATCTGTTTTTTACAATACTAGGGTGCCGGGGCGATCAAACGAGGATTTTGTTATGACCCAACATTATGGATCATACTTTCGTTACTAATATACTTCTGGACGATACACAACAACAGGCAAATCAGATTATAATAAGAGATAAGTTCTCCCAATTCCAATTCATTTGAGCAGCCCATCCCTGCCTTACCTTTTTGGACGACGCGTGCATATAGGGAGAATGTTGCAATGTCTCTTTTGCAGTGGTGAGTGAAGGCAAAGTGCCTCTGTCGGATAGCATCTGCTATCTCACCCCTTCGGCTTCGCCGGATCGTCTCCACTTATGAGGACAGTTGTTAGTTGTCACACTCTCTTTAATGACAGTTAGTACTCTACCTTTACTCACCTGCATGTTTCATTTATACTTCATGTTTTAATGAGTCATTCCATGTACCAAAAACTGGGATTTTTAATCAGTTGTCTAATTAACTGTTTGCTCTCCTCCGGGCCTTATGGCCGAAAGGACCTTCAGGTTCTCCCCCAGGGTTTCCCAGTTTTTTTTTTTTTTTTCTCTGTGTAGCTACCTCCCTGCCTCTCCAGTTCATATACTCAGTACCCTCTACCTTAGCTTCATGTGTATGGCGACGAACGCTTTATCCAAGAAACCATTAAACTTCGGGTTCTGGGAGTTGATCCGCCTCCAGAGGTACTCTGCCTTCTCTCACCACTGTAAAAAAGTCATTGCAACATTCCCCCTATTTGCAGTGGCTCGCTCCGGCAGAGTACCTACCTCTGTCCAATAGCACGACTTACCTAAGGCGGAGTGAGAGTACCATTACGGAGCCGAATCTGTACACTCACGGAGCAGGGAGGGGTGTCATGGTTCCCTCCTGAGGCCGAGGGTGCAGAAGATAGATTATTCTAGAACCATATTTGATCTTTGTTATCAAGGCTATTGCTTACTGGTAACAATTTTCCTCCTTCGAGCGTAGGGAAAACCTTTACCTTGCTCTATCCTTACCGCTGATTTAGTCGTTCCATTAAGCTCACGGACAATTCTTACCTGTCGAAAATTCTGTAGCGCCCGGAGTTCTTCGTATGGGTCTCGTTTGTGAATGCGTTCTTTGTCGTGTATTCTTGACCTACTGTTCTCGGTTATTACACCATTTTTGGTCTGTTGTCTGACCGTTATCTTTGCCTAGGACTGTCCTGAGTAGGTACTTATCTTTCATGTTCCTCTCGAGGATTATCATACCAATACTAAGTTGTTTTACCGCTCTTTCTCTCTGTGTTTTCTGAATTATCTGCTTTGTACGAACCTGTATGTACATTTGGAAAGAAGAACCGGAGCTTGTAGCTATACATGTGGTCATCATGGCGCAACTTGACAATTAACTCCCGGGCAGGAGCAGGTGAAGGCACTCCTCGAGGCATGTTGACAGGGCAAAGGTTGCAGAGGAACTGACTGAGAGCCTATTAGGAGAAATTGACGTAATGTATTTTCTGGAAATTTCGTTGATACGTGTAGAAAAATCTAGAATAACTGAGATGTCCGAACCATTTTGTCCACGGCAATTTTTCAAACTAAATATTTGTTCGTTTGTATTTTTGGTTTCATTTCTCCTTTACAAGTGACATTTTGACACAATGCAGGTATAATATGTTACTTGATGTGTGCCAAATTTGAAAGAGGTATTTAACCAATTTTCGGAGATATTAATGATTTCTTGATATATTGTTAGGTGTCCGAGCCATTATGGCCGCTACTGTACTTCATTTCAACATAGGGCTTTAGAACGTATAGTTATTAAGATACGCCTCTCGTTTTTATAGTGCGCTATATACACCAAATTAATTCTCTTGCTTAATCAACGTCGTTTTATGGACGTCTCTGACAAACTTTCAGTGCATTACGAGTAATCAAATCAGAGCCAGTTTTAGCGATCTAGCACTGTACTGACCACTGCTTTCTTCAAATTGTGCAAGATTTATAATCAGTGTGTAGTTTATTATCAGTGCATTGCTTAATAATCCGTGCATTGAGCATAACCGGGCGGAGCCGTAACTGGCAAATTGTCCATTGTATTCCAAAGAACAATTTATGCAGTGGGTATTGTAACGGCATTGCCGACTCATCAATTACCCCACTTCCGGCACATTTTCAGCAATATTGCACTGTGTGAACACGGTTTTACAACGGGTGTGCAGGATTTAATAATCAGTGCATTGAGCATTTACCGTACGGAGCCGCAACTGGCGATACTCAATGCAGTGCATATAACATATTTTCCATGTGGGTACATTAACGGCATTGCTGACACTTTATTCACCACACTCTGGCTAACAGACTGTATTTCCGGTAGACCTGCACCCCAGCTTTCTGCAATCTCTCCAAGATCAGACTTATTACTGTCTTTTGAGGATGCTAATGTAGACGCTCATTTTGCTTCGTGCCGCACGATGTGGGACTAGACTAGACGTACTAGAACACAACAGTACGCTAGATAATTGAAATATCTTCATTACGACAATCTGTAATACCTGAAACCCTACATAACCAACTGGCAACGGTAACACTTAACCTCGTGGCCTACAACATCAAGTGGCAACAGTAATACCTCACCCTACGCCCTACACCGCCTGGTGGCAACATTTCTCTACTATGTCACGTCGTTGCCCTGATTGAAACTTAATATGGTTTCCCCTCAGAGGGCTTAGGGTAGGCCATTAGGTTTAGGTTTGTTCCGTTAGCCCATCATTAGTTACTGGGAGCAACAACCCCAACAGCACACAGTATGTTATCCTAGCCTTAATTACCTCCGCCAAGGAGGTTATGTTTTCGTCGTGTTTGTCTGTCTGTCTGTCTCTTTGTCTGTCTGTCACCAAGATAACTCAAAAAGTTATGAACCGATTTGGATGAAATTTACAGGGATTGTTAGGTATGTTAGGGGGAAC
>LQNS02277999.1:10619315-10630764 GCA_001587735.2 Parhyale hawaiensis
AAAAAGGCACAAATGATTAGATTTTGGAGTTTATGCAAAGAAAGTTATGGTTTCAGAGCCAATTTGAATTTTTGCTACCGTTGGCTCACTTGGCGGAGGTATGCGCTCTCAGAGTGCTCTAGTTATTATTATATTCCTAGTTTAAACTTCCCCACCCACAGAATACACTGTGATCCAAAAAGAAGAATAAAGAAGAAAGAAAAAGAATGTCAAGAGAAACGTGAAACCCATGCACGAGTCCATGCGCATGGGAAGTCGGTAGCAGCATGCTTCCGTTCTCAGCTCTAACACCTTGTATCGTTCGCCGGTTTGATGCCCGGCCTGGCACGTGAGCTCTTTGCAGATCTTGGTGTGCTGATTCGGCAGTTGTGTGTGCATGCACGGCACCGTGGTGTAACTGCTTTCCTCAGAGATGAGGGGGGTGGGGGTCTCGGGTGTCGGGTCCCTTCGTCAAATTGGCGCCATAGTTCTTGGTGACCCGAGGTCGACTGAAACTACTCTCACTCATCTGGGGCTAGTGGGCCTATACCCGCAGCACAAACCAGTGCATGTGGGTTTCCCAGGTGAGGGTGTGGTCTAAGTGCCCCCTTCGTGCCCACTTTGCTTTCTTCCGCTTTCATACTCCTACTATGTTGCTTTCGTGTCCTCTGCCTCTTCTTTCTTTCTTATCTTTCCGACTTACTGTTCCGATGGGCATTGATCCAGTGGGGGAACGCTCTCGGGCATGAGTTCCCCGTTTCTTTCGAATTACTGTATGTCCCTTCATTCTCCCTTTAAGAGATCGACTTTATTGTTGAACCAAGGCCTTAAAACTACTCATTATAATCGAGTGTTTAAAAAAAAGTATTTCACGAGGCTTGCGACAGCTTGGCGTGTTCTGTGGAAAGGAAACCGACAGCTACATCCAATTTCTAGGGAACCATCTTTTCGATATCAGTGCATGGGTCAAAGGGCGCGTTTTCTTTTATTTTTAATGTCTCAGTCCAGGCCATCCCTACCAGACACCAAGTTCTAATTATGAGCTTTAGGATTTATTCTCAATACACCCAGCCTACAGAAACCAATTGGAATATTCACTTCGGGACGCGAAGTAAACGCAATGCAGTCGCTTGTCAATATACTGAGCTATATTTATAGCAGCTTGTTGATGGCTCAGGGCAAGAGCTTTAGGGAATATCCTGGACGAGCGGTGTTTGCGAGCAATTTTTATCTGGATGTTTTCCGTGTTGTGCGCAGGTCCTGCAGTGGAGCCGAGCGTCAGCAAGAGTAAAGTGTTCGTCGCAAACAACACGGCTGCCACTCGAGACGGTGAGTACCACGTGAAATTTTAAAAGGATTTCAGTGAAACAATTTAGGTTAATAATCCACAAGACTTGAGGCGGTTATTTACAAGCGAAAAGCGTGGCAGATATGCATGCGAAGCGACCGGATTATCTGTGCAGCTTGTCGGCTGATAGATTCGAGTCGGTTGGTTTCACGTGCAAATTTTAAAAGATTTTTGTTAGCAAAAAAAATAAGCCGATTTACAATCTGTGGCGGTTAGATCCAGGCAGTGGGTTACACATTCAAATTTACTGAATTTTAAATAAAACCATTAGCCTTGAAAATCTCTCTGGCTGTTCTAGAGATAATGGGAACCGCATAAAATTGCTAATTGTATCAGAAATAAACTAAAAAAAATTAAATTCTTTATTTTGTGGCGGTTACGAAGAGAGTGAGTCGTCGAACAAGTCAAAGAAAATATAAAAAAAAAAAGAAATGGATTGCGAGTTTCGGTGATTGTTGCTCGGTGAATTGCAGATGCATATTTTAAAAGATGAAAGTGAAACAAAGCCGCTAAGTAAACTCTACCACTGAAGAAGGTGGTTTTCACGTCCAAAGTTTAGCAGATTTTTAAGTTAATACCCGGTGGGGAATATGTTTTGTCATGGGGAATGTCGGAATTTGTCACATCAGGGAAAATGGGAAGCCAAAAATACTCTATGCTATTTAATATTAGAATGATTTCTCTCTAAGTTGCAGATATTCTAGTCGACATGACCACCTTTAGTCTTAACTACAGCCTGAAGGCGCTTCAACAATAGAGTAACTGCTCCACGCAGCTGAAAGTGGTTGTTGTCAGCAGTGACAAAAATCAACACGGAGGGACAATAATGGCTCCAGTGCTTGTCAGCTGTTTAAAAACCCCACGCGGACATTCGACAAGATGGAGTTTGGCACTCATCAGAAGGGACCAAAGGATAGAGCATCAGGCAAAGGCCGGTGAAAAAACATACAAAATTTAAATGGTGTGAAGAGTGTTCTTCTTTGTGCATAGGCACAAATTCGACAGGAACTTGCGCGTACAACGATTACTTTTTTTTTAAGGTATTCGGACTGTAGTTAAGGCTTAAGGTGGTCACGTCCAGCACGATCGCTAACTTTGAGAGAATTTATTCTAGAATTAGAGCACTCTGAGAGCTCAAACCTCCGCCACCCCAGGTGAGACACCAGTAATGAAAAAATTATGTATTTTCTGAAACTATGATTTCCTTTGCGCCACCACCAAAATCCAATCATTTGTGCCATTTGACAGAAATCGCTGCTCATGTAATTTTCTTGAAAATCCTTTCATAACCTTTCGAGTTATGTTGCTGATATACAATGTGCGAAACATTGGTCAAAAACGCAAGCAAACCAACTGATCATGAGCAAAATTTGATCATTTATATGTTTCAACATTTCTAATAATTCCTGTTAATTTCACAAAGATTCGTTCTGGTTCGTAACTCTTAAACTATTATACTAACAACCAAAAAATAAAACATGCAGACAAAGAACAGATGATTAAACAAATTTAAATATTTACTCTTCGTGACATACCTAACAACTCATGTAAATGTCATAAAATTCCGTCTTTAACTTTATGAGTTAATGTACTTAGAAAAAAGAGGCAGGCAAACAAACGGTTGAACGGATCTTCACCAAAGTTAATCACCTGTTACTCTTAACATGCCCAGCAATCACTGGAAATTTCGTAAAGACCCCTCCATAACTTTTTGAGTTATCTTGAAGACAAACAAATAGGCAACCGAACTCTACAAAAACCTAACCTCCTTGGTGGAGAGGTAATTAAATGACATTGAACATTTTTGAGTTATAATTTTCCTTAAATTGGCAAATTAGAGCATTACCCGTTGGAAAACATATTCCTTGCCCAATAATGGGTTAATTATGTATGTCTGCAGAATTTATATCCAAAATTATGATGAAACGTGCAAGTTCCAACAGATTTGAGCAATAAATGATTGATAATCTCTGCAGCTGTAACACGCCAGACATTGACTTCCTATTATTAACTGTTAAAAGATATAGCTAAGTAGAAATTTTAAATCATTAAGCTGTGCCGCTACGATCTTTCACACGGTGAGTTGCGAGGGCAAATTGTAGCAGATCTTGGTAATAAATTAGAGTCATTTATTAAACATCACTGCGGCTGTTACACTCCAGATTTCCATTTCCACACGTAAAACTTTATCAGCTTGAAAGACAGACGCTTGAATAAAATCTCTGCCGTTGCGACGCAGGAAACTGCGAATTCCCCTCATTGCTATAATTTTATTATTTCATATTCTTGTCATAAAATGAACAGACGCTGCATGTTTTATTAGTATACTTCGAGAAGAGAGTTACACGTGCCTGCGTCTTCAATAATTAATTAACCCTTCATCGACCTTGTGAAATGGAAAGTCCACCTTGATATTTGCTCTGCTTATATAAGAAAGCTGACATTCACTTCAGATAGTAAACGGGCAAAGTGCAAGCCACAGGGTGAATTGGCACAATGACAGAGACATAATAAACACCGTCAATAATTCGATAAACTGAACAGCACCATCCAACAATTGAATAGGACTCTTTTATTTCATGTATTCCAGATACTACACTTTAGTGGCGCATTTTATAACTGGGTGTCTTACCAATATTTGGAATAGAAATTTTAAAAAGTTCAATTGCCGCTGCAGCAATACGCGAAAAAAACAGCGTTCCAAAACTGGGGTCTAGCAAGTTAGAGTAAAGAATTTTGCATTGGATGCCATGTATAGTGGAATATCATATCAGGTTGGGGATGCGGACCGAAATACTTTTATCTTATATGATTAGATCAAATTAGAGAGTTGACAGTAAACGGAGAAATGGGTCCATTCCTAGAAAGAAGCCTGAACTTACTCTCCGGCCCTCTATGAGCTATTGTCATTAAGTCTGAATCATGGAGATATATGAGGGCGAAAAGAAGACGATGAGAATAGACTCTGTCAAAGATTTGATCGAGGTAGCACAATTTAAAATTGCTGCAGATTCACGGAGCTCAGATACGCAAAGTTATTGAGGCATAAAAGATAATAGATTGGGGTGGCTGACAATCTTAGACAGCTGCATGTTTGGAACTACTGGAGGAGTCCGTAACTGTGGAGGATGTTGCTTCCAATGTTTACCATGATGATTTTTGAACGCATTGACTGGCTGCACCGACAAGGGTCTATTTCAAATTCTCGCTGTGAAATACAGGAAAGCAGATAACAGAGAGTAGCTCTTTGATCTTTATGCTTGAGTTTCTGGCTGTTGTTACGCAGGCAATCATTGTCGTCTCTGTCAAAAAGTCCCGTTGTAGGCACGTCCTTGAAATCATTTGAGTGCTTGAATGTTTTTATTGGTTGCCACTGAGTCGTTTTTGTTCGAGAAAGATGAGTAACACTCACTATTGGCGACATTCGCATGGCATGTTTCGCAGCTGAGGTGTTAGGTTTTTGCTCTGCGTTAGAATCTTTCCATTTATCGATATCGTTGCACTTATGCGGCGACCAGAACTGAACAGCATATTTGCCGGTGCACTAATGCTTTGTACAAACGCATGATTATATTTGTATGTTTTCTTTCATGAATTAGAGGGTAGCTGCTTTGATTATTGAAGCTTAGAGGATGGCCTCTTACATTGGCAATGTCAGTAGCCATTATCTAGTTGATGAAAAACTCACTCGTGAGCTGGGGCGGAAATGTGCAGCACCTCCACTTTTATGGCCATTGGCCACGAGACGCTACTACTGATGGGACGTAGATTAATTCGAACTGGGAAGCTGCTTCCGTTGGTAAGAGGACATGGTTTACGATCTTAAGCGCTGTCGGCGACACGCTGGAATCGTGTGCAATGCACAAGTGGGTGAGTGACAGACAGGGCGACCAGGGCAGCAATTCTGAGCGCTCAAGGTCTAACATTTTATCTAAATATTTCTGCTAGGAGGTCTTAGAGTTAACCAGTGAGCTACTACTTGTGAAAAACGGCAATGTATCTGAAAGAGACGAAAGATGGGAATTGGAGAAAGAGATAGTCGCGCGAATGCTTCTACGGTGGTTCCGTAAATAGGCGCTGATAGGACGGAGGGACTATTCCGTGTTCTTTCCCCACGGCAGCAGGCAGGAGTCCCATCCCTATAAAAAATCAGAGCGGCCGCAGAAATTAAAACCGCAATTTAGCAGCTGGGAGGTGCCGCGGTGACCTTAAATTTTGTTTGAGATGGGTTAGGTCGCTCATGCAACCGTCTGCTGCTACCTCACAGAGCGGAAAGGGAAGCATAAACGGCCCAACCGGGTTCTTAAACACGTGGTAAAGTTAGGGGAACGTGGGCGTAGAATGTACAACTCTTTGAAGATGTACCAATGTCATGGCTCAAATAATGTTTCTTCCTATTCTGATCTCGAGGAAATAATTACTAAAATGGTACAGGAAATACTCCTAATAGACGAGGGTTACGTTCCGATCAGGGCTGGTTTACTGAGAGGTCTTGGTCATGTTTGATTGGGCGCCAAAATTAAGCTATCGAGGTTTCACTTGTTCGAAATTTGATACAGGTGCACGTGAAGTGAGTTTCAGGCATTGGCCACTCCATTGGTTACTCTTGAGGGTCCCAGAAACTCAGTCTTACTCTGTAAAATGGAGTTTTCAGCCCGCTCATTATTATCACGTTACTTAGAACACTTGCAACTCGATTCAGATTGACGAAGCCAACGCTTCTGTATGAAGATTCGGTCAACTCAAGCCTCGAAAGCTGAATTGAAGGCGCACTTCAACTCTTAAGAGAACTACAGTTTTCTATAATAATGAAGGAATAGTGCGGGAAGTTAACGTTTTCGTTACAAAGAGCGCACCCGTAACCATGAGAGATTGGCAATCAAGTGTTCATTTAGTATGTGTGCTAGTAGATAAATGCATTTTATAAGTTTCTTTTTCATTTTTTTTTTGTTCATGACGTTAAAAATCTTTGTGTGATTACCATTTTCTCACAAGAACCAGTGAAAACCAAGAAATCCAATAATATTTGTTCCTACTGGCTATTGGTTGCGGACAGACACAGACACCCTCCCCCCAAGTAAAGCACAGTTTTATAAGTAGGTTATATAGTAAATAGTAATCTGAATTGACGTACTATGTTCGTTGTGTAAAAAAAAGAAACAGTACCTATTTGGGTTTAGTCGGTGCAAAAAGTTTTCTTTGCTTCATCGGACAGAAAATGGTAAATTCAAACTTTGATATCTTACCGTTTTGTAGTATCATGAAGTTTTTATTACCATGCCGTTAACAAAGAGATAGTATCAGCATAGAAGCCTACAAGTTTTGTTTAATCCGGAGAAACATTTTCAATTCAACCCGTCCTGTACTTCGATCAGAAATTTCACCAAACAATAAAATTAGTATTAAATTGAGTCTGCTAGGAGTTTTTTCTTTTTACTGTTACAATTATTTATCTGTCTACTAGGAGTTTTGTCTTGTAAGAGGTAGGTCCAGTAAGAATATTAACTGTAGCAATCATCAGGTGATACAAAGCTAAGATTCCAAAATTGCTAGATTCGTCAGGAAAAAGAAATGTGACATTTAATCCGCCATGGCAATGCACTCGCTCTTGCATGGGGCAGCACACTTACCATCCTCTTAATTTTACAAAGTGTTTGAGAATCCCGAGCTCGGGGATTCTCGAATGCCTCGTTGCTGTAAGGGAACGTAAAGTGCACAGTTTTGTAAGCAGGCAGCGATGTCACGGATTAGATTTTCTTGCTTCGTTTCACCGAACCTATAAATGATTTAATTAAAAGCTGTTAGCATTTCGAACGATGATGCATGGGGAACTAGAGTACTCTGAGAGCGCATACCTCCGCAAAGTAAGCAAGGCAACAGTAACGAAAAATTAAAATTGGTGATGAAACCATGATTTTCATTGTATCAACACCAATATCTAATCATTTGTGCTTTCTGATAGTATTAATAGTTTCTGCAATGTTCATGAAGATCCATTCATAACTTTTAGAGTTATGCTGTTAACAAATATTTTGACAAACATGAATCAAGCACACAAACGAAACAACCGATCATCTCCACAATTTAATCATTTCTATCTTTCAACATTACTAACAATTCCTTTAAATTTTATAAAGATCCATTAGGAACTTTTTTAATTAGTGTTAACAACCATAAAATCAAACACAGTGACGAAGAAACGAACAAGCAAATCATCACAAAAAATTGGTCATTTACTCTTCGTGGTATAGCTAATCATGTAAAGTGGATGAAAATCCATTCCAACTTTTTGAGTTATGGTATTAATAAAAAAATAGACAGACGAACCAACAAACAAATCAATAGAGCTTCGTCAAAAGTTAATCATCTGCTACTGTTAACATGCTTAACAATTCCGGTGATTTTCGTAAAGATCCGATCATATCTTTTTAAGTTATCTTGTTGAGATACAGACAGACAAACACGAGGAAAATATTACCTATTCGGCGGAGATATATATGTGAATGAGATAAAGTCGCTAAATTCAAAAGAAACTAGAGAACTCTGAGAGCGCATACCTCCGCAAAGCGAGGCAACGGTAGCAAAAAATTCAAATTGGCTCTGAAACCATAATTTTCTTTGTGTAAACTCCAAAATCTAATCATTTGTGTCTTTTGATAGTAATAACAATTAGTTCAATTTTCTTGAAGATCCGTTCATAACTTTTTTAGTTATACTGCTAACAAACGTTATGACAAATATGAGTCAAACATACAAACGAACAAACCGATCTACACCAAAATTTGATCATTTATATCTTTTAACATTTTTAATTATCCCTAATAATTTAATAAAGATCCATTCACTATTTTTTTTAGTTATTGTGCTAACAGGCATGAAATTAAAAACAGGGACAAGCGAACGAACGAACAAACTGATCATTGCCAAAATTTGGCCATTCACTCTTTGTTATATACCTAACAACTCATGTTAATTTCATCAAAATCCATCTGTAACTTTTTAAGTTATGGCATTGAAAAAAATGAGGCAGACCAACAAACAAACGGATGGACGGATCTACACCAAAAGTTTATCATCTGTTGCTCCTTACATACCTAACAATCCTTGTAAATTTCGTCCAAATCGGTTCGGAACTTTTTGAGTTATCATGGTGACAAACAGACAGACAAATAGACAAACAAACAGACAAACACGATGAAAACATAATCTCCTTGGGGGAGGTAAATATTCAAAACTTTAGCCGTAATACTTACGGTTTTGTGGCTCCAGCTTTATACTTACCAGCGCCGTATCCTCAAATGGAGTTGGAGTAGAAAACAGTTCTCTGTCGTCCCCTGCGGGGAGACACTAGGTTAATACCTGTGTACTTGGAGCCTATTGATAATCCTAAAAGAATAAAGTCAACCATAATATTCTTCTGAGGGTCTACTTCAATGGACCGATGTAGTGATCAAAATCTGTAAAGGTCGATTGCAAATAAGGAACGCACTAAATAGTAGTAGCAACGAAGCCCACGAGCAAAATCTCATTCCTATTAACCATTTTGGCCATACATATTCAAGTGAAAAAAGCGATGTTAAGTTTTCTATAAAAAATCCATGAGCATTAGAGACCAAATAATAATTGTGACAGTATTCAAACCAAAAACTCCTAAAGTTAACATTTCAAGTCTGTCATTAGTTTAAAATGTACAACTCCATCAATAAGATTACTCATAGGACTCTGCCAGTACATATGCAATATTATGCATATTGGCACGGCTGCGTGTGCACTAAACTTCAATGCCTGTGCTCGAATTGTCCAAGACATCCGAGCTAACTTAATCCAACGAGCGCTTGTTTGATTTGCTCGTCCAAGTCCATCTAAATCAAACCCACTTAATCAGGTGGCTTGGTTTCGCCTCTCTCAATCCCGTTTTTGGCGTCAACCTTCTATCAATAATCCATGAGAGGGCCGGAAACTCACTCGTGTTCTGTCAAATCGAATTTCTAACAGTCTCAAGCGTACTTGGGTTGCGTTTAACATTTAACACCTGCGACGCAGTTAATGTGGAGAAACAAATACTCTCATTTGAGGTTTTGGATGAACGATTGGGAGCGACTTAGATTGACTTTTACCAGACAACCGAACGAAACATTAGTTGTAACTTACCTGGAACTTCCTTCCCGAGAGGTGGATTTGCTAACTGGATCGAGTTTCTTGCTTTTATATCGAACTGAACGTGCCAAAACCCAAAGCTGATCCAACTCAGCGAATGCATCGCTCGCGACTGAAGTCACCTAAATTGATTATCAAGTTCATGATTAGCTCAGTTTCCGTGCGACCCAATCGAATTTGACCACTGTCAACTATTGGTGCTCATCCATACTGAAACTCTGTAACTGATAGTGTTTGTTATTATCCACAATATGTACCCAGGATGGCGCAGGGCTTTTAATCATATCACGTTAGTATTGAACCTCTACCTAGCAATACAAGACTTATCTATTAACTCCCTAATAAATATACTTAAGTACCCAACCGTCAAAGACTAGGGCAATACTTTCGTAATGATGCTTTTTTATCGTTCTTGCTTGCAGTACGGGTTTGTTTGCAAATATTAAGCCTCATACCTGTAGGCTTGGTCTCCCGTTAAAGGAACGAATGTCATTCCGTCATGAGTTTTCGGGAGTAAAATTTCCCTTCTGTCTGTGAAAGCCCGAATACCGTTCAGAAATGCTTGAAAGTCAAGCTGCGCAAAGAAATTATAGTTTAATCAAAGGAATCCACCGGAAATGCCAGTGCTTACTGTATCCTAAATACCAGTAGTTACTTCAATCATCAGACCAACATTTTTGCTTCAATCAAGGAGCTTCAATAGAGAGGAGGGAGCCAGGAGCCTCGTCCGTGAAGCTCAGGAGTCGCTTATGGCTACAGCCAGTCGCCGTTAGCACCAATCGCATATCAGTAACGAGTAGCATATGGCTGCAGCCAGTCGCGTATGCACCAATCGCACATCAGTAACTCGGTTTGCCTGCTGCTCCCCCGTGAAACTCACTGCTCCACCGTCACTTCCACCAGTGAGATTCATGAACGCGTCTCACAGCCACAAAAGATCTGGTTTGCTCGCTGGTGAATCTGTGAATGGGCCGCATGGCTCCCTCCTCGTCTATTGAAGCTCCTTGGCTTCAATAAAAACTGCAATATTTTCGCGTCAGCTCAGCGTGAAGTTTCAACTGGCAGCAAACAAGTCAGCTAAAAGTATGCAAAATAACTTATGCACGACAGAATCATCAACTCTAGCAAAGTTGCAGCATCTCTTCTACCACGCTCAAAAGAAGAATCATAAGCACTGCAAGGCACAACCTTTAGAAGATGAATATTGAAAGGCACACCGTTGCGACTCTCAAAGGAAAAGCATCCACCTGGACTCTCTTCTTCATTCACATTGGCTCGGTATCAAATAACAGCGAGCTACTTTTCAAAGCGAAGCGAGCTTCAATGAATGCAGCTTTTTGACTTTCGAGCACACATAGCCCATAAATTATTTTTGCCATCTTAATTTAGAGCTGATGTTTGATGATATCTCATCTTGTTTTTCAGTACAGTTGAATTTCTTGTATCTAAATAGCTATGAACGTGAGGCAGAGACAAACCAACCATAGAAGCAAGCAGCCAAGGAGGTTATGCTTTTCTCGAATGTGTCTGTTTGTTTGTCTGCTGTCTGTCACCAAAATAATCGAAAAGTTACTGTACAGATGGATATTCATTCAATTTGCAAAAATTATTGTTAGGGACGTTACTAGCAGCAAATGGACACATTTTTCTAATGATCTATTCGTCCGTTAATTTCTTTTATTATTATTAAAACTTCACGCCTGAGCTCCCACGGACAGGTAATGCAACCCAAATGAAGCATCTTGCAACACCGGGAAGCCCAAAACGCTGCTAAGGGAAATCCAGCAAAAAACCATTCACAGCTGACATAAACGCCTGCAAGCCAAAACGACCAAAGGCCGATGCCGGCAACAAATTCCAAACCTTAGTCGACCAGGGCACGAAGCACCGACAGAACTGATTAGTTCGACATCTGACAGCATCCAAAGTGAAAGAGTGCGCTCCGCACGCAGCACGAGTCGCTCT
>LQNS02277999.1:10633738-10645227 GCA_001587735.2 Parhyale hawaiensis
AAGAAACAAAGAATCCCATAAACTAAGAAGATAGTGTAAAGCATAATAAAGCAAAAACAAATCGACAGTAACGATAGCTACGAAAGCGGCCAGCTATCTACGCGCCCCAGACCCTGCCATCACCAGCACAGGCTTTGGCCGAAAAGAAGAAGAAAAGAAAGGACATACCTCTGAAAGTCATGAACAGATCTTCATGAAATTTGTTGGATTATTATATCTATATTAGTGGTTTAAGCCTTCCTGGACAGAAATTTGTAGGAATTGTTACAAATGCTAATCGACAAATATAATCAAATTTTGGTGATGAATGGTTAGTCCCTTATGCGTGTTTGACTAATGTTTGTCAAAACAAGGCTCAAAAAGCTAAACACGGCTTTTCAAGAAAGTTATAGGATTTATCGTCAATGTTGAGGGGAGCAAATGGCCAAATTTTCGTGACGATAAATGGAAATTCCAGTTTCAGGACCAATTTGATTTCTAGTTTACATTACTTTGCTTGACAGAGGTATACGCTCTCAGAGTACTATAGTTATGAAGTGGAGTTTAGTCCCAATTTTTGTAGGAAGTTGGCCCCAGCAGTTTATTTGAGTGATTTGAAGTTAAAAATATTTAGACACTTCACATGTTGAAGAAAGTAGGTAACAGTCTTCCCGGCCGCATACTACGTGACCCGATAATAATATGATAAGCAAAGTTAACGATGAACGCTTCAAACAAACACCATTCCTGCCACAAGAAGACGCATTATGCTAGTCCTGATAGGCATACTTAGAACAGCAGCTTGCTGATCCAGTGTAACTAAGAAATGTTTCGTCAGTAAACTGTCTAATGCCGGAACCTCATTGGTACGCCCAATAATGGTTACTAGGATGCACAGCTCGCGTTCTGTTTCGATACGTATTTAAAATCGGTAGCATAGACACGGCAGCATAAATGACATCCGAGTCTCCCATCCCTGCATCAATTAAGTTGTCTGTGTGGATGCAGAGAGTGGCCCGGGTATAACGGGTTACGGTGCGCGGACACACACACACCTCACTGTTGCCTCTACATCCTCGTTTCACTTCACTCTGTACAACAGCCTGTAGGCACTCACTAAGAAGCTTGCTGCAATCCCTCGCTTCTGTCGCCAATTTACACACGTCCCGAATCCATCAAACATTAACGCGGTAAATAAAATTCTTCGTAATAAATTCATTTGGCCAATAATGGCAGCGCCAAGATAAACAACAAAGTAACGAGATTAAGCGGCGCAAGTCAACAAGGCAACGATGGGCAATCGCTGATGATTGCACGATTTAGTCAGACCCGATGATTGAAATGCTGCACGCAGGCCAGCTAAAGTGACGCATCAACACCAGCACGCATATACTAGCTAATTCTGATGGTGTATTTACTCAAGTGTGTATTTAATGATATAGAAATATATATTTAAGCTAAATATAGAGTTAAAAGCACGCTTCTGCGTTGTTTCATGAGCCAGAATAGAGATCAATCACAACCTTACAAAGACCTTCACTAAAAGTACTGTAGGTAAACATTCAGCTAGGAGAAGCATTGTTTAGTAACTCTAAGAAAAGTTAGTGTTGAGCATCACTTCTGGTAAAAAAAAAACATTAAATTTTGTCTGGCTGTATTTCTATATATATATATATACTGAAACAAAAATTCGGCGAGTATTATACAACAGAACAGAGATACGTAGAGGACATCAATACTGATAATATGGTCAAGTGCCTTGATAAGAATATCTTATCGCGACCAAGCGACTATCGAAACCATCGGCCTGCACTATTTTTATTACATCTAGTTCCCTAGACTGTCATTGTCTTTTGGACATCAGCATCGATATTACGCTAGCAATGGCTAAATTAATCATGAGCTGCCCGACGGGCAGGTAGTGGAATAGACTCCCCTCTGAAGCTATCGGCGCAGAGATAGTCAACACATTCAAAAATCGTATTGATAAACACTGAGAGCAAACACCCTACCCTCGCCAACTATTAACGGCCAAATCTTTAGAGGCCACCCCTATCTATTATCTTTCATGCCCCGGCTTATTTAAAGTCTTCGAGTACTCGCGTGTCTGTAGCAACTTATCATATTTACTTGGTCACATGGATGGGTTTTGCTCTCTTATTTCTTCATCAGATATCTTAATGATTAACAGCAATAGCTCAAAGGGGGCCGGAACGTGAGTCCCGGTTGCTCTCACGAACGAAATGAGACGTTTTGGCGCCGATGTTTAGGCGTATAAAGAGTGGGGCAAAGGAAACAAGCGCTTCAGTGCAGTTTTGTTTTTCTTTAAAGTTTTTCCTTGGATGATAGAACTTTGAAAAATTTATTTACTGAACGGGAAGTAGGTCGCTGCATTTTTTTTTTTTAAATCTAAGAGCTGAAGACGACTAAAGTATCTGTAAATGATAGCATGGATACTAAATTGCACTTCAGCGCCACCGACAATCGCGGTTTTTTTTATGATCTCATGATGCATAAAATTACGTGGAACAATGAAGGACACGAAAATATTTTTCTGGGAACAGACCCGCGGACAAGAGTGAAAGAAACGGCGTTTCGTTAAAATTATTCAAATCTGTCGTCATCTGATGAGGGTACGGAGTTTTAGCTTAGGATATAAGAGTGCATCATTACATACGTTCTATAAACTGAGAGTACGGAGTTTTACTTAAGGATATAATAGTGCATCATTACATACGTACTATCAACTGAGGGTACGGAGTTATAGTTTAGGACATAATAGTGCATCATTACGTTCCATAAACGCTGCCGCGCAGGACTGTTCCCCAACATGCACCGCGGTCGAGGACTAACGTTCATTAGTCATTCATGTAAACGACTGTTTGTTTTGCTGCGTACAGCGCCTGTTCAAATATGCAATGGAATATACCCGTAAAATAAAAACATCCATTGCAAATTTTCTGCGTAGTTCTTAACAGCATATGAGGGCACAGCATAAAGATTGGGCTTTATGCAAGAATGAAATAAAACACGTTGACATACGAGTGGTGCAGATACAAAATGATAAGAAAGACGAAAAGAGCTATCCGTAGAGACATTTCCCTGAAAGCCAGGTAATCTTCAGTATTTAAAAACGAGTGTTACGGAACGAAATAATAGTTATTACGTTCATTTTCAGCGGAAAAATCTACCCAACAAATCACTGCTATAAAATGGCAACGTTAGAATTGCCTCTTTTCAGTAAGTGTTTGTTTTCTTGCGCAACAAACATGATTTCAAAAGAGCAATGTTAGAATTGTTTTTTTTTTTGGAATGATATGCGTTTTTTGAGCAATTTTTTTCGCTGAACGTCGACATGTTACGAAGCATTAGCTTTTAAGTAATGATGACAACAGACTTTTTGCAAAATGTTTACACTAACAGCTATTTTGTCTTGATTCTTATTTTGAGGCTTTATAGCGTTAATACTGAAATTATTTCAGAGGGCATATTTCACACGCACGACAGAAATTTATACTGTCTCTTTGGCAAGTTGGTAACCATAAATTAAATTATGATATTGTGTGAGTGTAACCCGTTTATGAACTTGATTTTTAATCGCTTTAATTTGGTCCTAATAACGTATACAAACACTAAGCAACTGCTAGACAGATATGCTTGGGTTAGTTCGTTGACGGCTAGAGCCCTTCTACTGCAACCACGCCCTCTAGCTGCTCTAAGAGCGGAGAAAGAAGAAACATAGAGTGTGCTAAGGGAAACGTGGACCCACGCAGGATCAATGCGCATGAGATCAGCAAGCCGGAAAAGAAGAAAAAGAACCGAAGAAAACATCTTCAGTTGACGACTGAAAAATAAAAGAAACTATTTCGGCACAAAAGAAACTGTCCCCAAGACTTCGCTACGGCTAAGATTAGTAATGACGGGTGGTTTTCCTTGACGGCGTGACTCTCCCCATAACATAGGGTGAACAAACTTAATTAATTAAAGGCTTATAGAAACTATTTCTTTGCTGTACAGTTTAAGCCTCCATCTTCACGAAGATGGCTTTATTATCAAACAAAAGGAAGAAACAAGAGATATATAATATGCCGATAGAAAGTGAAACTAATGTACATGTGTTCTCATACTGCATCAACGTGTATGGGATCAGCAAACCGAGAAGGAAAAAAAAACACATAGGAAAACATCATCAGTAGAGATACAAAAACAGAAAAAAAGAAAGTGGGCATGTATAAATGATCTCCTGAAGACCCATAGTTATTTATATAGAGGTATAGCTCATGAGTCCTCTCGAAGCCACGATTCCCCAGCCTCTAACTCAGTAATACCTTCGAGTGAGCAGCACAGTGAATAGTAATTACTTCATAAGATGCCATTGGTCCGCTAGCTAAATTTTTCAAGTTGGAAAGAAACAAAGTTAGTCATGTTAGCTGGTAGGTATGGGTAGTTCACAAAGCAAAGGGCTTCCTCTGAAGGCTGTTTCAGACACCGCTGGAGAAAACCGTCACTCTAAAATGGATCTGGCATAGTTTCCTATGACATAGTGTAACTGTTAAGCTTTAAATGCATCGGTAGAAGCAAAATTTTGACCATACTGCGAAGAGGGAACAAAGTTGAGTAATAAGCCAGTTTGTCACGTAAACTTCAATTTTTTTTTACTTTGCGCCTCGATTTCCGTGTTAGGTCGTATAAAGACCGGGGCTTTTTTACTGTTTCTAAATGTCATAGGCACAATACGCACGGAAGCAGTCAATTATTGGTAATGTGTACGCAAGACGTCGACAAACGCCAGGTAATAACGATAATGAAAAAACAAGAAGGAATGGAATAAGATACCGGTAGGAGAGTAGGAACTGGAGGAAGGAAAGACGTCCCGAAAGCTTATGTAATGTAACCTTTGGTGTACCCTGGGGGCGTTGGTCCCTGTACAGCATTAGATGATGAACAAGCATAACTTTAACTTCCCTATGACCATTGATCTATGCTATACCTCGTCTGCGTGGTGGGGGGATGGGGGTGGGCGGATATGGCCCAAACAATTTAACCTTTGCCTTTCGAGAGGCGTGGCTAATAGATGGGACAAAGATATTTTTTTCTTCCACCTGCACCATTTGAGGAAGCAACTTAAATGAAAGTATTGCGTGCACAATATTATGTTCGTGTGTGCAATCGACGCTGTATTTAGCGGGCCAAATTTTGAATGTTGCACTTATAAAGAGTTGAACTTTCATCTGCACTCGCTTAAGCGAGTATTCACAATATTGTATTTGTGTCATACTACATACCTACTTTCGTGAAGCTCGAGATCTATTTTATACAACCGTGTGTATTTTTATTCAAGGGCGAAAGGTATGTGAACTTCTTGTTATATCTGTTCATTTCTTCTGTTTTGCGACACTTTGCCGCTCAAGAAAAGTTGCACTAAAGGACAAAAAAAAAAACTAATTTACCGGAGGAAATTTTTCCGAATTATACACGAGCTGTGAAAATGCCCACCGAACGCCCATTAGTACCATACAAACCGCGTGCGTTTCTGTGTTGTTACATGCACATTAACAAAATTGGCAAGTTACTAGGAGTGAGGGAGCTGTAAATCGAAAGACTGGTAGTAGCAAGCAAGTTAATTAAAAGTCACCCTCTTTCAATACAGGCACACTACTAGTGAATGTAACAAGAGAGGAGCTGCACGTTAAAAAACCAACAATACCATGCAACTCACTGCCGTTCTTGTTTCTTTGCAGGCAAATTATCGGTGGAAATAACAGGGGCGAGGGAGCTGTACATAGAAGAAGGCTCATCGCTAATACTGTCCTGCGTGGTGAGAGCGGCGCAGAACCCCCCGTCTCTCGTGTATTGGTACCACGGCAACACCCTTATTGATTACAATTCCCCGAGGGGTGGCGTCAATCTTAAGGTAAGTTCTGTTGACGTGCAGGGCATGCCCCGCTGTTAGAACAACTTGCATTAAGAACAACCGATAGCGTTGCCAAAGTGTCCCACTTCAGCAAAAACTGCGATCATGCTAATTATAGACTACCTACCATAGATGAAAATAAATACTTTGATGCATCATACCTATTGCGTTTCATATTATTTTTTTACAATGATATGCCTTTTATGCAGCTATCTTCAGAACGGTTTTTGCGCTTGCATGTAGTAAAACTCAAACGTGGCTAGAATGAAAGTTTAATTTGGCACCACTTGAGATGGCATCATTGTTGTTATAGATAGTGAAAATCGCTTGTGAACTACTATATATACCGATCCATTCAAATCAGGTATTTCTAACCGGTGGATCGATACCTCCCGATGGGTATCGATATTTTGGCAGGGGAGTCGCGTTAGCCTCGTTGAGTGGCTTGGGATAGTATCGATATCAACTCATTGTCGAATAGGACGTTGAGGCTGACATGAAGCTCTTTGCAACAGATGCGTGAGGGGATCGCGAGGATTTCAATCTTTTGCGAAGAAACTTGAGAGAGCAAACACGCCACTGAATTAAGCAGAGCTCTGGGCTTGTTATTCACGGCGTTTACAACGCAAACACTGAGAGAAATTTCAAATTCTCTCTTAGCTATAATTCGATTAGCAGTAAGTTCCAGAAGTACTATAATAAAGGAAAAATAAACATTTCAAATATACCCTATCAGTCATTGACATAATCTCTACCGTATGTACCGATAGTGAATCATACAGTAAATTAACTGGAAATGCTGCGCTTTCACAATGGCGCTACAGTTTTTCAAAAACTTTCTACGTTAATCGTTGGTGGGCCAGATGGATCACAGCGTTCACTTTTAAATAAGGCCAGAGGAGTATCTACTAGCATACAGAGTGTCCAGCGTGTCGGTGCATCTGTCCTTCGGCACCCAGGGCAGCCAAAGTGTGGCTTTTCCGAAAATCATGTTTTTTTCTTCTTTTTAAATCTTATCGGCAGTCCTGGCAGTGGCATTAAGAGCAGCTCAGTAGCGGTATAAAAGGAAGTTTAACAGAAGTAGGCGACACACTCAAAGATGCCTGGTAGGCCTTGGGACTTTTTTCCGTCGTGGCTGATTGTCGGTGACGCGTTACAATCGATATATCTCCTATGATTAGAGGCAGCAACAAGCAAACAGCGTTACTGGGTATCTCTAATGGTTCGTAAAATTTCTTGACAGGAGGAATTTGAAATTTGTAAAACAACTCCTGTTTCCCATCTCGGATGCTACTGCAGTCACAGCACTCCCACGCTCCCCTGCAGTCATTCGCCGCTTGCACTGTTTGCGCATGCGTCGATTGCCGCCTGCCCGCTCGAGCACTGCGCTGTGTAGAGAGTCAGCTAGGCTTCAACCTAGCCGGAGCACTAATAGCTTCAGATCTCTGTAGCCGAGACCACCTCCTACTATGTCGATTATCCCTCTTTAGCGGTATGGCCGCTGTCCAGCGAGAAGGTGGAGGTGCCGCTGCTGGAATTATCTCCCTGGTCACTGCTGCAAGTATTAGAATTAGCTGTTAGAGCTCGCCAGGAAAGATAAGCAGTTTAACATTAGTGTTAATTTTTTTACCACAGTGGCTCCAGCCACCCCAGTGGACGGAGTGTAACTTGGAGTAAAGGCCTCAAAAATTATTATTACTTATAATTCCATAGTTTAAGCCTCCCTACCCACAGAGTACACTGTGATCCAAAGAGAGGAAGGAAGAAGGGACATAAAGAATACAAAGAGAAACGTGGAACCCATCACGAGTAAACGCGCATGGGAACAGCAAGTCGGGAAAGAAGATGAAGATCAGATAAAGCATGAGCAAGTATGTAGAAGTATGAAAATGGAAGGAAGCCAAGTGGGCACGGAAGACAAACGTCCCGAAAGCTAAGATAGTCTACACGAGCCCCCTGGGGTCGCCGCGCCCCATAACATAGGATGGGCGAGCCTAACTAACCTAACCCTATTACCTATGGTCCATCCTATGCCCCCCCGAGGGGAAAGGCCTAAAAAAAATTGTTAGTTTAGATGGATATATTTTTGCATTTTATCTGTGGTTATGTACTCAAGATATATCTATTTTTTTCACATTTCTCAATATTAAACTTTTACTTAAGTCATGGAGGCATTCAGACGTGGAGTTTCTCTCAGGCACAGCCAGACCCCTACTCGTTGCGTCTGTCCGTACCGTATCTGTGCAGCAATTGAGCGCCTGTGAAGCAAAAAATATCCTTGCTTTGGACTTGGGCGACACGGTCCCATCTGTCCGGCGCAGGGCCGTGTTCTGACTCTCACCGTAAGCTCCGTCTCCCTCCCGTGAATCTGTCAAATCGTTGCCAACGATATTATTTGGTTTTCGCACTGCACATCGGCCGGGAAAAAAAGGTGTCGTGAGCTTGTCAACAGCCCTGATAGACGAACATATTGAAAGAGCAGTGGAGCGCCAGCGATGTCACGGACCCTCTGCTGTCATAGCACAAATACGTCGCATGGTACGTGCGGGATCGACATTCATCATCCGTTTAGTGTCTCTTTCCGTTTAGTGTCTCTTCTACGCATTACTAGACGTTACAAATAGTGACAGTAATACGAAAACTGAAGTTTGTTCCAGGAAATAAAAAGTTGATGCGTTTAAAAAGAAATCGAACGTAAGGGTGCATGCGAATTGCATGTTTTCATCAAACATAAATGCTGGAATGGACCCCACTGGAAGGGCATATTGCACAGTGTTTTTTTTTTATGACAGCTAAAACTGACTAATGACTCACTGGCTGATGATATGACAAGCTAGAAACATCGCAGCTATTAATGGCTCACCGGAGAGTCAAATGGTGAAAAAAAATCGTTAAAACATACGATAAAACGACACGGCAACCGACAAGTGCAACATTAGCATATCCCTTTGGGGTCACCCACGTACGTAGTCGCATAGCAATGCTTCTTCTTAGCAAATTAACCTAATTACCCAAGAGATCTCGCAGCCAATTTTTCACCTAAATTCAAACTAAGGCAATACTGTACTGTTGTCCGTTCGGTAATAGAGGTTGTCCGAGCTTCCGTGCATTGGTTATGTGCGTTAAAATTCATGGGATCTAACATTGCATGACAGTAGTTAATTTTATTAAAGAACACAAACACAGCCGATATAAAGCCATGCATAGTAAAATAGAAGTAAATATGGCATAGCACAGAATATTGTGACGGCCGACTTCTGGTAAACGAGTTCACAGGTTAATTCTGCAAATGTCAATACTAGTTCTTTCAAACCTCATATGGACCGTTAAAAAAAATGACTATTCATAGTGACATTAGGCAAGCACTTATCAAGAAACTCAACTTTATCGACGTAGGCCGTAGATGAGAGTCAACATCAATGAAACTCTTAAATTAAAAGAGAAGCTATAAACACATCGGCACCGACTTAGTCGCACCTCGGTGGACTCGATGAGGCATGCAAAGTACAAAAATAAACTTAAGAGTAGCTGGTCTCATGAGCTATTGAAGCCCAGTCTGCCAGGGTAATAGCAGCGGCACACAACTCCCTCACTGCACAGCGGTCACGGCGCCACCAAAGAGGTTCTATTAAAAAGGAGCGCACCCCCCAGCAAAGTAATGCAGTAGGGAAAATCTGTTGATTTCCGCATGGGCACGGCGGAGACGTGGGGTCACAAACTAGGCACGTCCTATGCTGGAGCAAAGGGCCAATAGCAGCGAAGCAAGGAGGTTTAACAGTTCAGTTTAATCTCCTTGCATAGAAGCAGCCAATAGTAACGGCCGGCAAGAAAATAATGCTCCTCGTCATGCCTAATTAAAGTTAATGAATAGGCGTAAAATCTCTTCGATAAAACTTAATATAGATATTGAAGAAAAGAATATGGAGAATTAGAAATCACTGACTAGAGTAATCTTGCTTACCTTGGGCAGAAATTTTAGAAATTATGTACTAGTTATCGAAATTTACTTCTTACTTTGTTATCGCTCGAACGTTGGCAAAGTTTTGCTGCTGATAGACCACAACGGTTGAACAATAAACTATGTATTTCTTAAAACTAGATGATCATTATGCAATCATTTTATTAAATTACCAGTTCGACCGACGCATTCATTTTATATGAACAATAATTAACACAGTACAATTTGCGGATTCATTGCCCTCTATATGCATCGATGTTCAACAGATCTCGCCGGAGTTGAAGCAGCAAACATTGTAGACGGGTGAAAACGTATCGAGATATGATCGATACAATTATGGAACATTGTTGATACATATTTCGTAACCTTCCCTATCTGGATACATAAAATTCGCCTGACTAGTCCGAACCTGTGACGTCATCGATGAAGATATATCGTCATCGATGAAGTCATGGCAGGTTGGCCATAGCCAATCACAGCGTTGGGAACGATGACGTAGGGCTCTAAACCACGCCTATCAGATAAATATGGCCCTAATTTACCTCTTAGAAGTTTCCCTACTCTCTTTCATTGTAATGTGGCGCACCCTCTCTCCTACGGGAGCGTTGAGAGTAAATATTCCCCTACAACTGGCTGAGTAGTGTGTCCAATCAGGGAGCGGCTATGCAGCTGCTGCGACATTGCCTGCGTGCCTGTCAGACGTGGTGGTTGTGCAAAATCGCTCCTGCTGAGACATCAACGTATTACCACAGTTTGCTGTGGTATTACTGCCTAGTCTGAAAGTGCTACCCACGCCAAATTGATTATCCAAAAGTCTATGAGCCAAAATTAAATAGCTCGATATATTCAAAATGCGGGGCAGTTTTGGTTTAACTTGGTTAAACAACGCCCAGTCTCTTTAAAGCAATAAGAAAGATACCAACCACACTAAACGCATGAGCCATACAACCCCCTCATACCACGGCCGTCGGCCAACTGAGAGGCTCCCAGCCTTGTCAGCCAGTTGAAGAACTCCAAACGCCAGCTCCAAGTCTAGTGACAAAGCCATGTGTTGACTCGCCCAAAGAAGGCTTGCTCTTACTCCTCCCATTAGTAGCTCCTTGGCTGCCACTATCGTCATGAACACTCTGCAGGGCGCAGACTGTAGCGAGGTTGGAACGAAATGACACAGAGATAGTGAAACTGGGATCCGGACGGACTGATACACAGACACTGCGAAAAAAAAAAAACTCGCGAATTCTCTGCGGACTGCAAACAAAAGGCTTAAAATACAATCTCTAAAGGTAACGACTACCGATGCGGCATTGGTTTAACCCCTTAAATGTTTTATTGGAAACATAAGAAACATAAAAAAAGAACAGGAGAGCAATAACGGCCGGCAGAACACAGACAATGAAAAAGATTTCATCGGCGAGGCAAGCTAAACAAATACACACGCCAGAAAGAAGAAAAAAAAATTATGCTCCTTATCGATATGCCATTAGTCATAATAATTGTTATGAATTAAGTTGCGAAGCTAATTAAATTACGATTGAATGTCAATTATTTACACATATTAATATAGCGTTCGTTTGTTTTTTTTTTTTCGACGGTGATTGGGCAATAATATGTGATGCTTTAAATACTAATTATACAGCT
>LQNS02277999.1:10650951-10664742 GCA_001587735.2 Parhyale hawaiensis
CTGCCATCTTCCAGGTGAGACACCGTTGTTTGTCATGTGCATGTTAAATTTAAGTTCATTTATTCAATGTCGGAGGTTGGCTGTCCTCCTAAATGTTCGGTACATTTTCATCTTTTTAACATCTTTTTTTTTTAATACCGTAACATAATCACAGATCTTTATTACTTTAATTCAGGCATTGTGCAAAGTTCTTAGCATATCATATCTTTCTGCTGCTGTCAAAAATTGTTGTCTTCGTGTTTTCTTACTGTCTTTTTATTACATAACTTTAGGAAGTTCAAATTTTATAGCGGAATATGGAACCTTTAGATAGAAGAATGTATCACCATTTTAGGTCAATGACACTCGTCCACAAATGACATTTATTTTCGAATTTGTGTTTTTTTCATGATATATACATTTGTAAAATCGCCATGAATAGTTTGCTTATTCTTAGGTCAATGGTAGTAAGCATCAATAGTAGACAGACCTTTTTATTATTTCGAGTAGGTTTTCAGGTATAGGGGCAGAGGCAAATTGCCAAAAAACAAGATCGGGGGCAAACGGCCTTCACCCTTTTAATAATAGCTTTACCACTTTAATACAACTATTTACCCTGGACTCGCCATTAGGCATATGCAGTAAATATTTCCGGGTAAAAACGTCTTGCTGAGGTGGTGGTAGTTTTATAACAAGGTATTTTACTTTCTTTTTCTTTTTTTTTTGCTCACTATGTTGAACTGAACCTTCAGTTGAGGGAAATAAGCTCACAGCTATTCTTGCGACATGTATTAAAGATGCCATAGATAAAGATAAGAAATAACACAAACTTATGCGGTAGAACAAAATCATATAAATATATCCACAGACATAACTAATGCAAAAGGTGCTCTGTAAGGTAATGCGCCGCTTTTATCAGTGTATCTCAAGCATGAAGATAGAGAGATACTGGTCAGGCGCTGTCCTGCTTATACCGACTTTGTGCGAGTAGCATGAACACGTCCAGTACACAGTATCAATATATTCTCGAAAGGTTTTTCGTTAACCGATTTTGCATTACTAGCTGGATAGTTCAGCTCTTTTCGGTGAGGTTTGATATTTTGCATGAAAATTTGCAACACTGGCATAGATATTTGAATGTAAGATAGTTTTATTTCTTGAGTACCTGGGGCCGATTCCAGTGACGTTCGCTTGGGGTTTATATTTCTGGAAACACTAATCAGCGAAAAACTACTGTACCAAATGTCTTACCACCACTCCGTTAATAATGCGTACAAAAATTTCTATTTAACTATTTCAAGGTAATTTACTTGGGTTGTCGTGAAGAAACATCACTGCAAGAAATTCCCTGGGTATAAAGCACCCCGAATTCCGATGATCATCTTGTAACTACAACACCAGCAAGACATTTTTGCAAGCACCATTAAGTTAATTAAACATGCATGTTTTTATTTCACTACTTAAAATCACTGCGCTTGGATATTTCAGCTTTGAATATGCAGAAAAAAAATTCGGGTTAGAACATCCCGAACCTCTGATCGGCCGCAAACTGCTGCGTCAGCTGCCCCTAACCTCACCTTATGGTCATAGTTTGCTGTCGACGGCTAAACGGCATGTGGAATTAGTCACTAATCCTGTACAAATTGAAGCTCGCGGCCTCCCGACGAGCAAAGTTCGGAAGTTAGCTGCTGAAAGCACCGAGACGAAGAGTAGAGGCTGCGATCTTGCGGGGTGCTTGGTAAAATATTTCTTGAGAGTGAGGCATTCAAAGTTAGATGTATGAAGTCAGTGAGATGTGGGACAGCTATTGCTTTTGCTTTTAAACATTTTGGTTTATGCTTGGGCAGTTAATAACTTGTCTTGGCAACCTGTACAATCACGAGCCTATATGAGCGATCAATAGAGTGGAGGCTGCGATCTAGCGGGGTGCTTGGTAAAATATTTCTTGAGTGAGGCATTCAAAGTTAGATGTATGAAGTGAGCGAGATATGGGACAGCTGTTGCTCTTGCTTCTTTCTTATAACTATGGTGTGACATTCTTGTGCCTATATCGCAGTATATAGACTTTACATGACATAGATGAAGTTATCACTGGTGAAAAATCTATGCACTGATATAGAATTTAAACCATCAGCAATAACCTACTATGGAAAACGTAAAATGAGTCACAAAACTCTGTAACCGCCACAAAATTATAATGAAAAAGGAGGAAATTTTAGTTAAAGTTTCGACTTTTCAAAATACCGTAGAATCTGAATGGATCACGTATTCAGATCAGGTTTTATTGTGTAATGTAGAGCATCAGCTTGTTTGGTAGCATTCCTTTGTGAAAGAAAACCGAGATACTTTGAAATACAAAACTATTAACATCGTTCTTCTCTATTTGCTTGACAACAACAAACAACGCGGCAGAAAACATCGGGTTCACACTGAGTTACTGAAAGCCTACCTTGCAACATAAAATAGCTAATGTTGAAACTGAAAGTCGTTATCTATATCTATATGATGCAATCACGAATACCCATAATAAAAATCGCACTAGTCACAATCAAAAAGGTAAAGTCAACATAGGCCACACCCTCACCTGGGAAACCCACATGCACAGGTTTGTGCTGTGAGTGTACGTATAGGTCCACTGGCCCCAGATGAGTAAGTGTAGTTGCACTCGACCTCGAGTCACCAAGACCTACGACGCCAATTTGACGGAAGGAACAAATGACCCGAGACCCCCTCCCCACCCTCCTCATCTGTGAGAAAGGCAAGTTCCACCACGGCGCAGTGCATGCACAAAACTGCCGAGTCAGCACCCCTAGATCTACAAAGAGCTCGCGTGCCTGGGATGGCCTCGAACCTGCGAGCGATACAAGGCGTTAGAGCTGCCAACGGAAGCACGCTGCTACCGTGGCGGAACCACAACACTGTAATAAGACTACGCCATTTATCCTCTATATTAATAGACATTCACCCATGTTTCGGTCTGAATTCGCCCACAACTACTCAGCTACTTGAGAGAGAAGGCTTTGAGGAAAAAATTATACATAACTCGATCTTGGCCGCGGTGGCGCTTACCGGGTTATGCGACTCCGCGCTTTATGTACTGACATGTTGAGAGCCCCTACATATATATATAATTTTTTATCTGCTTTTGCCTAGACAGCTCTGTCCCCGGGCGGTGACAGTTCCCATGAGCAAAGACAAGGAAAGTAATAAACATCGTACGTGTTTTCTTATATTCAATATGGAAAAATGAAAATAACATTAACAAGCGTGCTACAATACATGAAAAGTCACAGTTCGAACACCACATGGTCCCGAACACAGCGTTACTTAGGTTACCAGCATGCCCTGCCGGCAGAGCAGGCGGCAGCCGGCAGATCGTCTGCGCCACCAACAAGGGCGACACCTAGAACTTGTTCCAACGAACAGGGCATGACCGCTTCGCAATACTTACAAGGGAAGATTATACACAGCTAGACACTAGCCAATTATACCATAGACGGCACTAAAGGGTCCGGGATCCACGGAACAGTTATAACTACAGAAAAAATAGTATAGGGAACACAGCGCTCGTAATTTAGGCATCTTTGGTCAACGACAGCGAGCAAGTACATTCAAGACTCGAACCGGAAAACAGAAATCGACAAGGTAACTCAATATATAGGCCAAACTAACTCAATATACAGGCAAAGTTAACTCAATATACAGGCCAAGGTAACAGAATAGACAACATAACGTATAATAGACTAGGTAACTCACAATAGGCTAGGTAACTCACAATAGGCTAGGTAATTTACAATAGGCTAGGTAACTCACAATAGGCTAGGTAACTCACAATAGGTAACGCATGATGAACACGGTAAGGTAACGCGTGATGAACACGGTAAAGTAAGTAACGTCTTCTGTAAACACTGACTTTGTGCAGACCTGTACTGCATTTCTTCCGTAGGTAGCCAATAAATAAGCCGGTCGCTTCTCGGCCGGTAGCACTTATAGATAATAGCTCGCTGGTGACACATCTAGCCAGTGATCAGTTGCGTTGCCATTGTTCTGTTCGACATCCCTGTCGCGCAACTTACTGCAGTACTACGTCAACCTGTACTGATATCGCCTTGTATCATATCAACCATAATTTGAAGAGTACAGTGATTGCTTACCTTCTTCGAGTTTTACTACATCCCTACGGTATAGAGGACCCTCTCTACTCTGAGATACGTCTCGAAAGGTATCACAAACATGGTGGAACACAGTATTTCATACCAGTATTACTGAATCCGCATAACTCTGAACATATATTAGCGATCAAATAAATTCGCAATAGGAAAAAATCAGCAGCTACACAGCGAAACTTCAAGGTAAACGAAAGTCACGACATCCACTGAAAGTCCACTTGTAGTCTGTGAGTTCAATAAATGATCAAAGGAAATTTTCACATTTCACACTTGGCACCGTTTGTTTGTTGGCTCGTCTGCTTCTTTCTTCCAAGTACCACAACTAAGAACAAATATGGACAGATTTTTATGAAATTCACATGAATTATTAGGTATATCACGAAGAGTAAATTACCAAATTTCTGTGATGATTGATCTGTCGGTTCATCCGTTTGTCTCTGAGTTTGATTTGTTGTTTGATAGTATAATAACTCAAGAAGTTATGAACGGATCTGTATGAAATTGACGATAAAGCTAGAAATGTTAAAGGACACAAATGATAAAATTTTGGTGATGATCGGTTGGTCTGTTTGACAAATGATTGTTAGCAACGTAACTCCAAAAGTAATGAACGGATCTTAAAAAAAATTAGAGAAGTTGTTATATCTGTCAAAAGGCACAGATGACCCGATTGAGGTGCAGATCAAAACGAAGTCATAGTTTCAGCACCAAGTTCAACGTTTCCTAGCTTGGCAGAGGTATACGTTCTCAGAATGCTCTAGCGTTCAACATTAAAGTAGCTGGTCGAACATATGCAGTACGTGTGTAAGGTGTGTACCTATAGAATTCAATATTTTTAATAATCTGGTTGAACATATACAGTTCGTGTGTAAGGTGTGTACCTATAGAACATTAAAGTAGCTGGTCGAACATATACAGTACGTATTAAGGTGTGTACCTATAGAATTCAATATTTTTAATAAATAATTTCCCTGTAGATATTGGTCTGGGTCTACTGGTAATTTTTATGCATTTTATATGAAGATTAATCAGGGTCGGCAACGGGGGTTTTACCAGGACTGGCAGAACCCTGGCAAAACCTTAGGTAAAACCCCTAGTGCCAACCCTGAAATTATGGATTCTGTGGTAACGTACGCGGCAAACGTTGAAATACAAGCAATGAAGATGTTTACAGCTTCTCTTACGGTTCCCATGCATCCTGATCTGTTCTCGCTTCCTATATCCAAACTTCTGCTGCTCTAATTTCAAGCTCCATTGAGTTCACGATCAATGAAGCAAAAGGTAAAACATTCTTTAGAGTGCAAGAGCCGGGCAAAGTACACAAGGATTTCGTTGCTGCAAATTTTTATTTTTCAACATGATCTTTTCCTTTGGTGAAGTGTCTTTTCGCTTGAGCAAAATTTTAGATTTATGCCATATTATGGCGTATCTGTGGCACCGAACTCAAATTTATGTGATGAAAGGGGCTGAAAAAATTACTTTTACCTCCGCCGAGGAGGTTATACTTTGACGAGTTTACTTGTTTGACTGTTCATCAGTCGCCAAGATAACACTAATAGTTGTGGAAGAATCATTAGGAAATTCACAGACATTGTTAGACATTTTGAGAGGAACCGATGATTAACTTTTGGTGAACATCCGTTCAATCGTTTGTTAATTGTTCTGTCTGCTTTCTTTCTCTTGATAACATAACTCAAAATGTTAATGGTGGATCATCACGAAATTTTTGCAAATTGCTAGGAATGTTGTAAAGATCAACTAAATGACCAAAATATTGTGATGATCGGGCTGTGCGTTTGTTTGTCTCTATGTTTTTTTTTTTTGTTTGTCAGTAACATAACTCAAAAAGTTATGAATGGATTTGGTGGAATTTGTAATTATCCTAACATAAGAAAACGCTTCGTGTAATTAGCCTATTTCTTTATTTCGTGTCTGCTCTCAAGGAAATAGCCGGATAATAAGCCAGGTTTCAGATTTTGTAATTAAGTTAAGTCTTCATAGAGATCGATATCCCGGTTCCAGAAGATAGCGAAAGTTTATCCTTTTTCCTTTATCTGAATGCACTTCTTGCTTGAAACACTTCTTGAAATCGGAACAATATATATGCAGCTTCTCGAGTACGATTCTATAACTGTATTCTCTCAGGTCACAACGCATAAATTCGGCAGATGATCACAATCACGACGGGCAGAAGACAACTATTTCTTCTGAGAGAGCAGAATTTGCTTCAGAGGCCGAAATTTCAGCATTTGAATGAAGCAGATAGTTATGTCTGGAAGACAGCATTATGGATACGGTGCCCTCACATTACATATAAGCTGACTGGAGTGGCATTCAAGTTTATTACAGTGTTTTACTTAAGATTTTACTTTGAAAGACGCACGTTTGATTAGAAAAATGAATAGGGAAGGTAAAAGAAGAACGAGACTACCACAATCTCAAGAAAGAAGACGTGCTAAAAATGTAGAGAGATGAAGCGCCTATGTGGCACAGTGGCAAGAAAAACTTGAAGAAGAAAGGTTACAAAAGGGAAAAAGAGCTGTTAATAAGCGTGAGCGGGAAAATGGGGAAACGGCAAGTCAGAAAAGAGAGCAAACATATCGATTATTCCGTAAATTTTTCACGCACAGGTCCACTAGTCTATATAGTATTATAATTCTACTTGAGGCACCATCTTTCAGCCCGTCCGTACGTCTGGTGTCTGTCCATGACGCTTCTCAGTATTACGTATTGGGGAACTTGAATTTGCAGGAAGCTCTGATTTTCGCTGGAACGAAGTTCAATCATTCCTGTATCCCTTAGCGCTTCTTGGAAAACTTTTCAGTCACTTTCAAAGAGAAGATATGAAGATTTTTTCGCTCGTATCGTATATGCCAGGAGAATGGAGCGGGTAGTGTTGGACATATCGGTTCTAAGGTGTTCTTTCAAGCGAATGTGCGAAGTCTAATTAGAGAAATATAATGACATCTTGAGAACAGAAGGTTAGGCTGCTTAAGAAACTGGCTGAGTCTGTTAGTCTGTTTGTTGCATATGTATCGCGTTAAAGAGAGCAGGAAAATCATTGGCTATACTGATCAGTAGCCATGGGTCCCGTAATCGTCAAGCAAAAAATCGGACACGCTTACAAAAAAATATTGAAACGCGTAAGATGATGATCGGCTAAATTATCTTCAAACAGCGGAAAACAGAGCGTAGAAAAAGGATGCATAAATAGAAGAGAACAATGCGAGAAGTGTCGTTGTATGCAAAATTCACTAGTGAGAGAGGCTAGAGTCCGCTGGACAAGGTGTATAAAGGTAGACGGGGGTTCGTCTGGCGGACTGTGGATTGGACGGGGTGGGTTACATTACAGGAACACTACCTTATGTCAAACGAAAGTGGGTGAAAGCATTAATTAGCCGTGGAATTTGCATGGGTCTCGCTAGTTGTTAGAAATATTAAAAGACACAAGGGACCAAATTTTGGTCATAATCGGTTCGTCCGTTTGTGTGTCTCACTAAGGTTTGTCAAAATATTTGCCAGTAGTATAACCATAAAAATTATGAACGGATCTTATGAAATTTGTAGGACTTGTTGGAAACGTTCAAAGACGCACAAATGACCCAATTCTGGTGATGATCGGGTTAACAGTTTGTGTGGCTGACTGACATTTGTCAGAAAATAAGTCAAAAAGTCAAGAATAGATCTACATGAAAATTACAGACGCTGTTATTACTGTTAATAGGTATAAATGATCAGATTTTGGTGATGATAAAAAGGAAATCCTAGTTTCAGTACCGTTGAAATATCGCGTTAACACTGTCTTGCTTGGCGGAAATATACGCTCTCAAAGAACTCTAGTTCTGCCTGTCAGCATACGAAAGGTTTGTGCAAAGCAGCTGCAAAAAGACCGTTTATATAATTTTGGAACAAAAATGAAGGCAGCCTACAAAAAGAAGCGTTATCTCAGAGTCCTATAAGCAAAGTTAAGATAACTTTTGTTATCCCTCGCAAGCATTGCTCTTCGTAACCTACGGGGGACAAATCTAACTGAAATAGTTCCTGGGCTTCTGTTAAGCCGGCCAACGTACTTCTATAGTACTAAACAGCACCGAGTGACTATTAGAGCCCTCGGAGGATCGACGACATATACAGTATGCTTTTCAGCGTGCCTGCGTGTGTATCTGTCCTTCCACCCCTTTGTACAGCTGCCCTCAGTGTTCCGGAGACAGCGGTTGTGGGAGTGTGTCGGTGGCGTTCCCAGAGCCCAGAGATGGGACTCTGTGATCTCGGGCTGGAGGGGTCCCTACATGTCTACAATGTTGGTCTACTTTCATTGCATACGCTACTTTGTGCCTTCTCTAACCATCGCAATGGTGTTTCAAAAGAGTAAAGCAAGGAACTCGCTGTACGTAAAAAACAAGCTTAATGGGTATGGGAACACCTCGTTCGGAACCAGTAAATCCGGAAAAAGGTGAAGTACAGATCAAAAACTGGTAGGACGTATTGGCAAAAGGAAGATAGCAAATTGGGCTCGAAAGAAACAAATTGTGAAGTTGTAGCTTAGACTACAAGGGTCGTCTTGAGCGGTCAATGCTGTTGGCATAGGACAGGCGAAACTGTGTTATCTGACCCTATGACAGACCTTATGGTTTCCTGAGAGTTTGACTTACGAGGTTTCTGTACCGACTGTCCAATTCTGTTTTATACTCGGCCAGAAGGTAATTAATTCTTTATCTAATACTTGGTATACTGACCGACTGCGCCGACATCCTCGCTTTTGGATGGCACATAAACCCAGCCAAAACAAACACTGCCACACTGGACTAATTTCATCAGTATTCTTCGCTTCAATGGATGTATCCTGCCAAATCGAAGTATTCGAATGCTCTGTCACTTCAATCCCCTACCTTCATTTTGGTTTATACGTCTTGAAGGAAAGAAGACCATCATACCTAATCGTTACAGAACGCAACCCCGAATCAGTACCCTTTGATTATGTTCCATAAAATAGTGCCGACTCTAACTTGTATGTTCCTCAAAGCAGTTGGTTGCGGTAACACTTCAGAGCCACGAAGCACCGGTAATGCCCTTTAATGCTCCTCTGGTCGTTAGGACGCACTTAACCCTCAGTACAGTTTACACTAAACAACCCTGGCACTCGTGACAGCTAACAATTAGCCCTTTCCCAAGAGCTTTGAAGCACCTGGTCGACGAGCGATAAAACTCAAGAGCTGATGCAATTACTTCGCTTCAACAAATGCATTCTCGGAGAGAGCGACTGCGAATAATAGCAAGTGTTTATAAGCAAGATATACGCACTGCATTATTTACTGGTAGACGAGATTACGCTGCTTTCAAGACGCAGAGCTCTGTTTGACAGGAAATTAGTAAGATCATAGAACTGGATCTCAATCATTTTGTCTCTCTCAACTCAATTTCCAAGAAATAAATTTACCTCAATTTATATACTGGCTAAAACGCGGGAATATTTCAATAAAGGGACACGTTCAAAATGTATTAAGCACATAATAGGATATAAAACTGGTACAATAGTAGGATACTTTGATATGCGGTAAATATCACATTTTTTATTTCTCTTGGCAGCAGGTACAGTGAAGCCCGTAAAGTTCAGTCAGTACTGTAAGAGGTAAATTATTACAAAAGTTACAACAGCGACTTTCGCAATAAAATTGTATCAATCTGATGTAAAAAAAAAGGTGCAACTTATGAATATGATAACGAAATCGGGAGCAAATATCTAGTTTTTTGTTATGAGAATTTATTCATTTTTCCTATCTAATACTGAAGTAAAAAGTTGTCAGGCAGTTTTTTGCGAAATGGGCATCAGCACTTTAGATAATTAAAGTAGGTTTTTGGTCGTAACTCACGTAACCGAACCTAACTTCGCCTCACGTCACCTCTCCTAACCTAGGTTAGTCAAGGTTCGTGTGGGGTCGCTAGCAAACCTCTTATAACGTCGGTAATTCTTTTCTAATAGGTAAATAATTTGAACTTCAAAGTCAAATTCCTCGGAAACTAGGCATTTGTCCCCAAATTAATGATCATATTCGTAAGTTGCACCTTTTTTTTACTTAAGGTCAAGGCCATTTTATTACAAAATTCGCTGTTGTAACTTTTGTAACATAATACCCTCCAAGATACTGAAATTAATGCAGGGCGGAGGGGATTTAATGGGAGGGTTACATTGAAGGTTTTCACATAAAATTTTGTTTTTAATGTAATATGTACAATATTGTATTTAAAACTATGACATTAAGCGCTTTGGCATTGGGAGACTGTGTTTTCTAACATAAAATCAACCTACTAAACATGGGCGTAAGGTATCATGGATGTATGTACTGAGAAAAATTTTGACGCTCGTATGTGTTTCATGGCGTAGTTTGGTGCGTGATGGCAGCAGACAGAAAAAGTTACTTCAGTCAGAAAAGCATATTTCTGCAGAAAAAAAGAATGCGAACAAAAGCTTTGCAGTTTTGTAACACGAGCGAAGCGAGACGCGCGGCCGCGGTTACATGCTAACTCGCAGGTCGCTATTGTAGTTTAAAGTTTCGTCGCTTCAGGTGCACCACTTTTACCTGTTTTTGTTGCATCTTGGTGCATCATCGGCTTTGTCACAAAACCGAGACCCATAAGTGCATCAATTCGTGCCAAGTGCATCATAAGACCCTATATACATCTTCATGATGCACTTTGTTTTCATGATGTACTTGCGTGTTTCCGTTTTGGGACAGAAATGCATGTAATTTAGATGCATTTAAGTACATCAAAATTTCTCTCAGTGCGAGATGTTTTTTATACTACAAAAATATTCCCTATTTTCAACATTAGATTGTGTTGGTCCAAAAACGGAACTTTTTACTATGTGCGACTCGGACTTTTCTCATTACTATTACCATCAGAGGTCGCAATCGGAGATTATGGAACGATGACAAAATCGATGTTGCGATGGCCATCGCCATTGCGTTGCGATGGTGAATGCAATACCATCGCTCCATCACCATCGGAACCCAAAATCGCTAGTTTTCATAGGCGATGACCTACGATGAAATGACCAGCAGTGATGGCCATCGTAGGGCGTCACAATTGGCGATGGACCATCGCCTTAGCACATTTTAAAAATACAAATATCTCAAGCCCAAACATCGAATAAAAGTAGCATCTCTTATAACCTCAGCCTGTGTGTGATTTTCACACCAGGGCCGGGATGCACAAAACGCCCGTAACGCTAAATAGAAATTTCTTCTTTAAACTGCTTAAATGGCCTCATCCTGAGGACATCGTAAGTCCACTAAATCTCCAATGCACAAAACAATTTCAAAGGCATTTATCGTCTCTTTAGGCCCTTTTGCGTGCAAATGCTTAAAATCGTCCTTAGCCCGATATTGACCAATCATAGTCCCCGTTACAAGCAGAGATGGGACGCGAAAATAAAACCCCAACGACCAGCTGATTTCTGCCGTGACTGGAGTACACGTCATATTTTCTTGTTTTAGATGCCCTGCAACAAATTTTAGCTTAAAAACAAATGAAATGTTGAATAAAAAATAATTGTAAATGTAAAGACAGTTTCTTTACTCGGTAAATTTATTCTTTAGCCTACCTATGCGCATGCTGCAAGCTGAATGCTGAGTAGCCTAGCTGGCCATTTTCGGACTAGAGCACCACATATTCAACGCTGTGTTTGCAAGGACGCAAAAAAAAAATTCAGACGATTAGATGAGAAAACTAATTGGTGAGATGATTCGGACTCGTGAACAGAAGTGTCCGAAGATTTTGTTCTTCCCTAATGTTGTACTGTATGTCGACCGAAACAGCAGTGAAAATACCAGCCTAAATAAAAGTTCGGCTACTCGCAGTGGAGTTGGGCGTTTCTTTCAAAGAGCTGTGTTTTTTTTTCCAATATTTTAAGTAAGTAACGATAGTTAGAACGCGCCATACTATTTAGGAATATAAAAAGATTAAAATGTAAAATCAGTTTCATTCGCACCCCAAATTGTTCAACAGTATCCAATGGAAAATTGGATACTACGGCTTCCTCGCTTCGAAGCTTGCTCGTGCGAAGTTGCCAGACATCCAAGAAATTTTTCCGCCAGTTGAGCGCTTGGGTAAACAAAACTAAAAGAATAATTTTAAGCTATACTTTTGTAGAAATACTTAGAGAATGTAAATCTTATGCAAAATGGACCAAATTTTCACTCGTTATGTTTCCTCGTCGATGTTTAGTTTCTGCAGCTGTTCCTTTACTGCATTTAAGGATGGTCCTAGCACCCGTAACTTAAGTACAAAAATAAAAGAAAATTTCTGTTGGCGGGAAAACGAAAATCGTTTGTGAATGTGCCCGGAGAGCACAAAGTGTACTTTTCTCAAGTTAAGGGAAAATCTGTGAGCTAAATACACTTAGTGTAATTTCGTGCATCCCGGCCCAGTACCGTAACACTAATCCTACCAAAGGATGATGAGACTTTACAAGGTTAACGCATGGGGAGAGGCCAAGTTGAAGTGCACCATGGGTAATAAGGCTTGTGACGTCACAAAATTTAAGTACGTTAATACATAGCGATTTTGCATTGTTCATCTTCATTTTATTTGGTCCTCCAGAGTGTCCTACTTTTCCTAGAATCTTTATAGTTGCACAAAAATATGTATCAAAGCATCTAAATTTCTTTTTTAACTTTCTGAGGGATAAAATTTTGAAATACGCTGGCTAAAAGAGCTCGTAAATTCAACCCGGCAAATGTCCGCATGGGTCAGAAGCACTTTTGGAGTCTCTAAAATGCAATTAATCAAGTGAGTTTAATCTAGCATAATATGGCATTCTGACGATGGAATCATATGGTTGAAAACCTTTATGATTTCTATTCATTCTTGTCTTCTACCAATGACCTGCTATCCTCTACGATTTCAAACCACTGCAAAATAAGAAAAGATTCAGATGCGTATGATTAAACGCCGGGATAGAAGAACGTTTATCAAGATGTGTTTGGAAAACAAAGCATCAGAGAAATAAATTACTTTCCTTCCGGCAAAGTAATATTAAAGAAATAGTCTATACATAATATCCAGATGCAATTCAGCTGTTCGGTAAAATTAGAAAAAAACATCAGCTGCTAGACGCTGTGCGCATTACAGCAGTATAACAGTAAGTGCCGCGTCCAACTCGCCTAGGTAACTTGGAAAAAGATTACCTAACTGTATTCCTCGCACCTAAACTGTCTTAGGGAACGATGTTGAAACTGGCAAATGTTTAATCCACACTTTTCTCCGATGATGCAGTGGTTTTTAGAATTAGGAGAGGAGGATCTATTAACGACGCATAAGCGACGGCACAGCTTAGGGCCATATTTTACAGACACTATCCGAAATAATAATAACTAGCTGGACCCGTGAAAATATTCACGGTTTACCCACTTCATTTTGAGTGTTTGGAAAATTTCCTTGTAGCGGTATGCTTGTTGTTTGATTTTAATGTAATTAGTTGCGCATCTTATTTAATCGTGTTTATTATTGTAAATCTGTAGTTGCCCTCTTGGGGGTAGTTAACGTCCCAGGGGTTGTTGTCCTGCTAGGGGTCATTGTTTTCCCAGAAGGTAGTTGTCCTTCCAATTTAAGGGGTAGTTTACCTCCTATTGGGACAGTTATA
>LQNS02277999.1:10677692-10696321 GCA_001587735.2 Parhyale hawaiensis
TAGCCTGATAACTATACTCGGCCTTGAAGTTTACTCTCACAACCAAGTACAGTGACGAACTCAACACGAACTCAATCCGAACTCAAATTACAACGCCACCAAGCAAGAACGACAATATATAACAAAGTTAACTGATTTCTTTTCTGAATTGTTTAAGAGAAAATGTTTTTTCATGGGATAACTAAGAGAATATTTTAAAAGGTAAGTTAAAAGACTGATAACCCACGTTCATTTTGTTTCAAAATCCAAAAGCATAAAATTTACTTGCATACATATTGAGATATTTACATGCTTCAAAACTAACAGATTTGAAAAGATAAATACACACAGAGACATATACGGCAATTACGTAATGAAAACAGAACCCTAGCATACAAATTTTAAAAGTTTAAATTTCATCGTATAAGGTTTTATAGTGGCTCATTCCACCATGAACTAATAAAACTTTCTTTTACTTCCACAATGTTTTGCGATACATTTCTTTCGATCTATTTCTTAATAAGGGCCAAGTGCTGGAAATTTGTAGTGAACTGCTGTTATGCTGTGGCCGGCAGCTTTCCAAACAAGACAGAATAAAACCTTTTTGTGCAGTGTCGTTCCGAAGACATTTGAGCTGTGGAGAAAGCGTGGTCACAAAATAAATGCGTAATAAGGAAATCACGCGGATAAATATATCGCGGTCTTGAAGGGATACCTGTATTGTACCGTATTGGTAACACTGAGGAGCGCGTCAAGCCGTTGGGAAGTTTTTCAAGAGAAAATGAGACTATTTCAAAATGATTCCTCAAATATATACTCAGATCAAGTGAAGGAAAGTACTTGTGAGTTTCTGCGATTACATCTTGTGAATTTTCTGCCCGAAAATTGATAAATAGCAGAAATAGTTAGGAGTGTAAATTACATACAATAAGGAAACTCTTTTTACAATAGCTCAGGTGAAAATACTTTAGTTTTTGTTAAGTGTAGATATACATAGGGTAATTATTTATTCTGAAAAAAGTAAATGACAATCGGTCTCAAGCTGCATACCTGTATGGTAAATATTTCGTATCCCTATTATGATCCCGGGTTGTGATTAATTATATTCATTATCTGCTGTAGCTGTCGCTAAAATATATTTTTTCTAAGGTATTAAAATTTATTTTTGTGAAACTAAGGATAATAGATATTTCGTAATGTTCTAAATACTCAGTATGCCTAACGTTTAAAATGGCAGTCTACCGATTTGTTCTGCTTCCTCGTAGACTTTATATTTTCGTCACTTCCGCCACTTATCTCCATGATTCATGGGTCTAAATAAGATAAAATAAAAGGGTCGGCAATATGAGGTTGGCCTTATGAGATCCGTACTATGGTATATTTCTGATAATTTGAAGCGTCTGTTTTTGATTAAGGTTACTGGCACGTTGATACTTCATTTTATTCTAAAGATTAGATTTCCTATTGATGAAGGTATGTCTAGAATCATTCAGCCACGCGTAAGGAAATAAAATCCAGTGATTTTTCTACGATACGTTTTTGAAGAGATTTCCCCCTAAACCGTCATTATAGGCTGGCTCCCCCCTGATGGAGTATGCCCCACTTATATCATATACTGGAAACCTCCAAAGGATTTGTTTTACGACATAATTGACTAAAATATTCGGATATTAATTTATAGAAATTATAGCAAGAAACCTTCTACAAAAGACTCCGATTAAATACTTGAATTGAACTCCTATATTATATGGCTCAAAACCACAAACGTTTCGGAATAGAGTCCAAGCAAATATTGGAACAAAACTATTGCATTTTCACCACAAAGGGGCGCGATAGATTGCAATATCGAAATCCCTATAGTGAATGTAAAACAAAAGAATTCATTCTATTTACAGCTTGAAGTTCTTCTAACATTCCCTTAATTCTATAAAATTTAATTCATTACTAAGAAGCATCGAATATATACCTTTTCAGCGCAGTAATGTATAAAGAGATCAATTGTAACGAAAAGTGATTTTGCGCATACTGCGCCTTTGTGTTCTTTTGTCTCAAAGCTTCACTGATATCACATTGAACTTATAGGAGTCCTCATATGAACACCATTGAGTGTCTACGTATTTACCTCCCTTTAAGTTTTGATACATCAATTTACGGTATTACTAAGAGTCATTGCGCGTCTATATTACATGATAACACCACAAAATTCCACACTGTTCAATAAATTACTCGAACTACAAAAAATGCATTAGTCTCCCGAAGTAACAGTGTTGCGATCACCTTAGCATTGTCACGACAAGTAAGTGCCCTCATGTTTCAATACTTGTGACCGAATTGCAGTGTATTCCAATAAGCTCAACAGGATCAATGTTTTCTTCCTACCGAAACAACACAGCCAAGACCTCGCGAACACTGTCGGTCAGTGTGTTCTTGTTTTATAACTTGTGGCCACAAACCTGAAGTAAGAATACTATAATTCAGTGTAATTTATTATTCACAGCCAATGTTCGTCCACACCGACACAGGTGCACACGACAGAGCAATGTCACCATCGGAAATGTATCAGCTTGCACTCGTTCTAGAAGTTATAGCAATAATTTGGAATTTTGAGGAACACAATAAAAGTTGAACAATAGTCTGACTATTTTATCAAGGCAATTTGGGCATGGTCAAATTCCTCTAAAGCGTTGCCAATTCTATGGATATTTCTGAGATTTCTTTATATGCAGGTAGTTGACGGGGCTTAGATATGGGAGTAAATTGCTCAGTAGAGGCGAGCAAGAGACAGCAATGCCAAGGTTAGGAAAACTTTAACTTACTCTTGTGCGTAAGTAACAACGTAGAACCAGATACTTTACGAACACGCGATGCAAGTTAAAAATAAGTTAATCTCAGCCAGCTTTTTTGTGTACCTTCCTGCTGGGATATCGCTTGAAGCATTGCTTGTATGTGGTCAAGAAGGGTCGACAGGCTTGTGCAATATTACCTCCTCCAAAGACCTTACGTTTTTGTGGGAGTTTGTCTGCCTGTTTCGCTGTCTGTGTGTCACCAACACAACTTGAAGTATTGTGGATGAATCTTTATAAATTCTACAAAGAAGGTTAGGTAGGTTAGGAGGAACAGATGATTAATTAACTTTTGGTGAAGATCCGTCTATCCGTCCGTTTGAATGCTTTTTCTTTCCTGGTTATGTAACAAAAACAGTTATATGGACGGATTTTTTCAATGAAATTTGCAATAATTGTTACGAATGTTACGAAGAGCAATAGCCCAAACTTTTATGATGATCTGTCGGTTCGTTCGTCTATTTATCTCTAAATTTACTCGTAAGTTTGTCAAATTTTCAGGTACAAATTAAAAGCTCAATTTGAGAATCACAGCCTGTTTCTTCTGTCTGCCTCCCCAGGGGAACACGAGGCCGCAATACAACAAGGAGGTCTGGGCGACCCCCCCAGCAGCACCCTAGCCCCGGTCCCTGTGGCCGTCTCCAGTGGTGCCAATACTCCGGATACCTGCCATTTATTAGCGCTGGTTTGGACTGGCCACTTTCTCGCCAAGTTTACAGCCTCTTCGCTCCTATCGCAGTCAGTGTGGAGGTGGCGGCAGAACTCTGTTTGCTAGGGAAGCGCAAACTTTGCCTAGAGTCATTACTATTATTATTACTATTATTAATAATATTGTTACTATAGAATACGGTGTTTAAGATGTAGTATCAGAAGCAGTGCCACACTGCACCCTTTTTCGCCAAGGAAGGTTTCGACTGGACTTGAGTTCTTGAGTCTTTCTTTTTTATTTGCTGAATAAATTATGCTGCCGGTGGGGCTTTGTCCGCCAAAAAATAAATTTCTGGAGCAAATATAGATAATTGGGAATCATCTTTAGGCATTAAAGAGTCCTCAAAGTAGCGGGCGGCTGGAAGGCGATCTGTTGGGATGAAATTTCTACAGGAACAGCAACCCATAAAAGTGCTCTAATTTCTGCAACTAGAATTAAGCGATATCTAGCTTCTCTGAGCAAAAAAAAAAAACATTTAAAGTTGCACAGCATCCAAACTTCAAGCTACAAATAATATAGAGTACGTCTTCACATGGCGTACTCGATGCGCTAAAATTCCGCAGGTGAAAATCTTTGTGGCGTCAAAAATGCGTGAAATACATGCTAATATTATCTAATGCAACACGCTGGCTTGCTGCACAAATGCTACATATCTTACGTTCGGTTGCATTAGAGACCCATTTCCGGTGAAAATTTTTACTGAATTTCCTCGTAAAAAAATTCCTCGCGTAACGAGCAATGACGTAATCTTGGTATAGGAAATATCATTCTTTTATTTTGATGGACGGAGCTGACGACAAGGGATTAGCTTGGCAAGTACACACTAGAGCATTTGTATAATATGAGGGTAAAAACTAACTTAATCAAACATGTTCCTACTGATTACTGACATGTGATAGTTTGGCTACTAGTAAGAAGGATTATTCTTCCAATATGATAGTCTGGCTACAACTAAGAAGGAGTATTCTTCCAAGACAAAACTTACGGTCCCAAACAAGTTTGACAAACATGTGCTGGCACGCAAAAAGTTATGAAACCGGGGGAGCAGAGACGTATTTCTTCGAGCTGCTATTATTTTGTTTTCTCTTTATTGGCTCAGCACAGGCTGCCACTAGCTGTTGAAATTTTCATACCTCATTTCTGTATTCAATTGTGTTGACGGCCACCAGCATAACTTGACCTTTAACCGGTGAGCCACAATCAGGCGACTCGGGCGGACAGCATTGTTTGAAACGTAAAGAAAAGTTGAAAATCGGCGGTAGATATTGAGCTAACGTATCATTCACTGACTGGTACTGCAAAGTTTGGGTAAGCTAAGACATCAAGGCTCGACTAGTTCGTAACTTTGGAGGATGAACCTTCGTTTCTTAACATTTAATCGACGTTCCAGCATCAATTTCAAGTTGACTACTCTTGCAACTGCCTAAAATTCAATCTTGCTCCGTAGAATGAATTCGGTCGTCCCAATCATGACCGGGTCACCGCTGATTCCTGCCACACGTGGCGACACAAACGCTCCTGTTTGAAATTCCGGACAAGTCAAGCTTCTTGGGTTAAATAAAACTTCGCATGACAGGCTTCGGCATGTTCAATCTTCGACACGGGCTGCTTCCTTTCTTCACCGAGTACATGTGACATAGGTGGCTGAAGACTTGAAAAGAATAATAATAATTTTCGCGAAAAAAAATTATTATATATTTTTTTTAAGTCTTCAGCCACCTATGCCACGTGTACTCTGTGAAGAAAGGAACCAGCCCATGAACCGAAAGTTGTCAACCACATGATAAAGGAATGCGGAATGCTGGCGCAAAAGGAGTACAACCGCAGGCACGATAAAGTTGCCCGACACCTTCACTGGACCCTCCTGCGGATCCATAACTTCCCGGTCAGTGAGAGGTGGTACGAGAACGAACCCGCGCCCGTTGTTGAAAACGAAGCCGTGCAGATCTACTGGGAGAAGAAGATGGAAGCCGACAGAGTACTTCACGCAAACCGACCGGACATCGTCGTAAAAGACAAACAGGATAAGTCGGCGAAACTGATCGACGTTTCAATCCCCTTCGATTCCAGAATCGTGGACAAGGAAGCGGAGAAGAAGGAAAAGTACAGTGACCTTGCCATCGAACTCCAAAGACTGTGGCAGATGAAGGTGGACGTCGTTCCAGTGGTCATCGGAGCTCTGGGGGCCATGTCCAAGAATTTCAAGACTGCCCTGCGAGAGCTGAAGTGCGGCCATCTCCATCCAGGAACCCTCCAGAAGAGCGCTCTGCTTGGAACACCGCACATCGTTCGTAACGTGCTCTGAGCCTTAGGTCGCGGGCTGTGACCCGACGCCAGAGCGTTGAGCCCAACATCGCTCAACCAATCCAAACTTTGGGTTGCGAAATCCCCTCGATACTTTTCGCGACATCATTAATTATCTTCACATCTCATTGGACCGCTGCTGTTGATCTTCACCAGCGTATAGAAACATACCGACTTAGTCTGGATTGGATCACTTCTGATCCACGAAGGTGGGGGTTGTAATGCTGAATAAAAGGAAAGCTGACTCTTAAGGACGACTCTCATAATGGTTATCTGAAAGTATTCTTTCAGTTAAATGCCCAATTGTGTTGCTGTTTAGATTAGACAGCGAAATTGTATCCATTTTCTGTCTCACTTCATTTTTTTTTAATAGATACCGGAAACTTTGCTAGCTGCACTTGCTTAATTAAGCCAACAGGCTTTACGGTAAAAATTTGAGCAAATCTTGTGGTGGTTTGGTAATTAATCTTTCAAAGTTCACGGCAAGTCAGCAATAACACTTTGGTACGATAAACTCAGAGAACACATTGAAAGATTGTCGTGTCAACTGGCCGTGAGATCGTAAAGACTCAACCACTCAAGTTCCAGCATTACTGTTCTGTTATTGCACGCAAAAACTAGGGCCGCGTTCGTGTTCGGTCGTGAAGGTGTCGCCGATCTATAAGCCGCAATTATTTGGTTGGAACTAAGTTCCTGCCGGTCTAAACAATCCAATTTGTTTAAAAAAAACGCCATGAACTTAGTTTCCCGCCCAATACCCGCAAAAGAAAAACATAGATGAACTTGATATAAAGTATGGGACGCGGTTCAAAATAGTTGTACCTAGAAATAAAAGTGAAAAGTGTAGCCACTTTTGCTGATTTTTACTACAGACAATGAAAGGAAACCTGGAAATTATACATGCATTGTATCCTAAATAATATAAACTTCAAAATACCAATTAGAATATCAAAGAAAATTAAAATCAACTTCATAACTAACATAGGTCTTGCTGCCTACCTCATACGAGGTTCACGAGTACTGCAGATTTATCCTGCCATTAATTGAAAAACTTCGGAGATAAAGAATGCAGTTCAACATAAACTAAGGACACTCCATATCAGGTGGAACTGTAGGCATGTATAGGACATTCCGCACAATAAATTACATTTTTGAGCATTGCATTGCGTCTTAATGAAGTTGAAATAAAGGTAATGTGTAAAATAAAAGGGATTAACTTTAGGCTCATAATGTGTCTATACATATAATTACGATTAACAATAAAAAATAAAGTACGTTTTCGGGATGGGAAAAAAACGAAAGCGCTGGAAGACTGAGCGAGCAGTGGAGCGGTTTTTGCGTGCGATGAAATATGGCGAGTGGGTGTTTCACCCCCACCAGCAAACGATGGCCTCGTGGTATTAGAAAAATTCCGCAAAAAATCCGAAAGAGAGCACATCGGAAGAGATTGTACTTTTAAACATAACTTGTATGAGTTTGTGTAAAAAATAACTGTTATCACGTAAGATTCTAAATGTGTGAGTGCAACAACAAATTGAATGTTTATACTTTTCAAAAGTTATTCTCTTAAAACAAAATATAGTGCTTGTAACTGTTGAAATATATTTAAATCTCTTACTGTGAAGTGTATGTGACTGACGCTGTACCGTTGACATTCGTTTATAATAATGTTAATTCTAAAGGTTTCACCGCATAAGTTTGCTTCAAATTGTTGAGACCAATAATGAATATGTATAAATAAGATCTATGAGTTGGCCATAGCCACAACTGGTGCTACATGGGCAGAAAAAAAATGTTGGCACCGCATTGGTAATAGCGAATGATTATTGTGTAGCCATAACCTCGTTACACGTCAGACTTGTTTTATACAGGATTCAATATAGGTTCCAAATCTTTACATCCGAGTATTCGATATAGGTACCTTGGATTTGACTAGTCCTGTCATTCCCATAACATTATTGCTTGCTATCAAGAGGCGTACTACGCCCCGTGTACGCTATATCTGACTCAGTTTATTAATTAACTTTACAGAAATTAAACACTGGCATTGATGAAATATGGTATATCCTCGAGCCTTTTCGTTATCTTGCTACAGCTTTACAAAAAACGATTCAAAGTGGAACTGAAGGAAGCTTAAAAAATCCATAAGGTCAACCGTATTCGATTTACGTACATTACCTCATGCGTGCACTAGTTAAACGCTTATAAAAAAAGCTACCTGTACTGCATTGGTCATAGCTAACATCGGCGCTGCATCGCTGAGAGCCAATATTGGTAGCCTTTATAATGAATCCACAATTTCAGAATACCCCAGAAGTATAAAGGAAGGCATTTCTAAAAACGAAAGGATTACTAATTTATTACGTGTGGTAACTAAGCTTTTGAAGTACACAGCAGAAGTAGTCCTAATAAGCGTCATCGTCAATTTTGCCTATTATGTAGTTACAAATAAAAATATGAAGAATTTTTTGGAAGATACCTTTGCTAACTTCTGATAAATAAAAAAAAAAAAGTTTACTTCGGTTACTCTAAGTGATGTCTTGAACCTCGTTTAGACCCCAAAAAGTGTTGTTTAAGGTCGCTTAATTCACTACATGACGCAATCAAACTAAGCCGCGAAAAATTCACTCAACTAAAAATAACTGCAATTCTGCTCTTCCATGCGTAGAACAAATATGTATGTCGAGTAGCTCTAAAGCTAAAAATTCAACAGAAAGATCGATAAGGAAACCTCTAAGTTTCCAAGGTGAGAGTTGTTTCCAGACATTTAGGAACATTCTCAAAGAGTTGCAGCCGCACGGCTCAAAAATGGTATCCTTGTACAGTGTATATCCGCCTTTGCCGTGCTTTATACTATGATTCTTACGAGGCTTATACATGTCTCATTAGTTCAAACAAAAAGTGCTTGTGTTTAGCATACGCTGCGATAACCAATATGGTGATGGAATGAAGAAAACTATTAATTATAAGACCGACAGAAATGTATACGGCGTATTCACTAAAATATGGGATGTTATTGGGGAATCGATGTTAAAACTATTATAAAAACATTGTATAATGTTGTCAGTGTTACAGAAGAGTAAGTTTCTTTTCCAACTGTTGTGATTCTATGCCTCTTATGTTATTTTTCACATGTTCATTAGATGCATAGTAACGCGCTTCAAACTGCAGCTGAATAAACTGATATGAAAGAGCAAAGTTTGCGCTGCGGGTATAGGCCCACTAGCCCCAGAGGAGTAAGTGTAGTTGCAGTCGACCTCGAGTCACCAAGAACAATGACGCCAATTTGACGGATGGAAAAAATGACACGAGACCCCCACTCCCTCATCTGAGGAAGGCAGTTTGACCACGGCACAATGCAGGCACACAATTGCCGAGTCAGCACACCTAGATCAACAAAGAGCTCGCGTGCCTGGCTTGGTCTCGAACCTGCGAGCAATACAAGGTGTTAGAGCTGCTGCTAAGTTTCAGGTTTCGCTTTTTAATTTTTTAATCATGTTGTACAGGGCCCGACCTTAATTTGTCGATACCTGTAAGTCGTTCAAGAACATTATTACCGTAGCTCTTAATTTATGCTATGATATCTCGATTTGTTCACATCGAGAATTTGATGTTTCGTAGGCACGTGCAGCAAATTCTTTACTTTATCCTTCATAACTATTAACAACTGATATATAAATAGAACATACGTGGAGTTTAAGACTTAAAATCACAGCAGATTTTAATAATCTCTGTAACTGAATGGCACCCTAACTGCTGTTTTACGTGCGTACGTTTTTCTTCGGTGACTTTGTGCGAGTAATTGTAAAAACTTTTGATCGAAAACTCACTAGCTCGTCATTTGTTTTAGCTCCCGCAATTTGTTCGATTTTTAGAACGTATTCTTAATTAGTTAGGGGATTTACCTGTATTCGAGACTACAAATGCATCAAGTTTAGAAATGAAGTCAACTTTCAGAAATACCGAGAAAGAAGGCTGGCCGATTGAGAAACGCATCTGAAGACAAAATAATTATGATTGTTTTTAATAATAATACTCCGAGTTATATTTTGAATGTTAGTTTAAGCTTTCATAGCCAATACAGAGGTGTTTCTGTAGTAAAAAGTCAGTAACACGAATGAGAAAAAAATTGACAATCCATTCACGTACGAACACCGCTGATGAACACAACCATTACTTTAGGGAGTGTAGAGCTAAAACAAAGCGCACACTATCAGTAGCATATTAGAAAAGAACGAAGGAATCAAAGTGGCCGCAAAAAGTAGGGCTCCCCGAAAACCTGAGAAAGCCTACAGACCTCTGCGTAGCCTGAATGGGTAGAACAATAGGATTACCGTAACTGCATGGCAAGTAGTAGTTCGCGGTTACGGAAGTGGGGTACTGGTGCACAGTTCCGCGCCAGAAAAAAATAGTAATTCTTCAATGGAATATATGTTGCGAGTACTTCGAGATTCAAATTTCACAGTCGAAATCCAATTCGTAAAACTTAGTTTTGTCAAAACAGATAATCTTTTTGTCATCAGTTGGAGAACGCGTACTTGGTTACTAATGAGAAATTGGTTTTCGCCTTTGGCCAATTGAACTTGTCCAAATGATAAACTGATTCCAATTATGACAAGTTAAGGTGGAAATTGTGTATAAGATAGGATGGCTACCGACAGTACTAGACTATAACCCCACAAATCATCTCTTGTTCAGTGTATAAATTGACTCATTAGGGCAATGGAACCTTAATTTGTGGTAACGGATGTTCGGTGTGCGGAGTGGTAGTCTGACCATAGCGTGCTATTGTTCATCATACATGTGACTGCATGTATCAAACAGAGTCCTGGTGGTGCTATAGTGCGTATTATAGTAAAGCGAACGAGCCTGACTAACCTAACCCTCATACTAGACGAACTATGCGCATTTTAATGGCTAAATCAGTTATGCAGCGGAAGGCTGTTAGTTTCACGGTCATCGGGTCTGGAGTAGCTGGGAAAATTCAACTGCCAAAGTAATTTCCCAAGTCAAGTTTTTCCATTAACGGTTTATGGGGCAGAGAAATAAGCTGACGCATTGGGCGCAGAAGCAAGCTGAAGTCGGTTAGCGGTGGTGCTGTTCGCTGCTGGAATTGAAGATTAGGAATCAGCACAAACCAAGCTTATTATTGAGCAGATGATGGAATAGTATTGACTGAGGTTAATTTTTACAGAGAAGTGTAGCGGAGCGAAAGTAGAAAGTATAAGCAACAGTGAGGTAATTATTTGCGCGCCCCCCGCCGCAGTGATTGTGTCACAGTTCATTTACTACAGAAAGTTATGGCAGCTCTAAGGGAACATCCAAGGATTATGAGACTAACAGGTTAACCCAGGGGGCGGAGCCAAGCTGTAGTGTAACGTGGGCAATGAGGCGTGTGACGTCATAAAGTTCAAGTACGGTATGCGCAGCTATTTTACATTGTTGTTCCATCATTTCGTTTGGGCCTCCAGAGTATCCTACATGTCCTGGAATCATTATTGTAGAACGAAAATATGTATCAAAGCATCTACGAACTTTTTTAGCTCCCTGAAGGATAAAAATTTTATTATTATTTAGGTTGTTTTCCCGTAAGAGGCACGCACCCGGTGGAAAAGTTTCGGTAAAATGTTAGCCTAAGCTGTGCCGTCGCGTGCGCGTCGTTAACATATCCGCCTCTCCTAATCATAAAAACTACTGTATTATTGGAAAAATTAAGGAATTGACATTTGCTAGTTTCAACAACATCATTCCGAGAGACAATTTAGGTATATATAATACGGTTGTTTTTTTTTCTGCAAGCTAAGTCTCTACTACACAACACTGCTGCGTGCGGTGATGAATGTCACTTTTTCTTGTCAAAACTCGCAGTGGGCAATGTTTACTTCTCCAGCGCGATCACACAGGGCACAGCTGCCCACACGTTTCACTGTCACTCAGTGTTACTCTAGACATGTGGTTGAGGCATTCAACGGAGAGCGCATTTGCAGACATGCTTGCCTTGCGAAGGCGGGCACGCCACCCACTGCCACTGGCCCACTGCGGCACTGCCGCTCAGCGCTGCTTTCAGTAAAGGGGATGGGAAGGAACAAGTTCGTTCTCCGTAAAAAGTCACAGTTTCGCGTGTCATTGGCAAAGAGGAGAGCAAAGCACGGCTGAAAGAGAGCCAATCGGGAAGCAGTGACAGTGATCACCGCACGCTGCAGTGTTGTGTAATAGGGGCATTAGTTAACGCGACTGGGACGCCACCCTACTGTAATACTGTTCTAACGAGCGCAGCGTATAGCAGCTGATTTTTTTTTTTCTAATTTTACTAAACACTCGTATGGCTTCTGCGTATTATATATGGACTTTTGCTTTAACATTACTTCGCCGTAAGGAAAGCAAATTGTTTCTTTTTTGGTCCTTTAATGTTTTTTACATATATTGTTAAAAGTTCTACTATCTCGGCGTTCAATAGCTTGCATTAAGCTAATTTTTGTTGCAGCGGTTCGAAATTATAGAGGAAAGCAGATAACTGGCAGAAGACGAAAATAAATTGAAAGCATTACGTTCATCACTCGTATAAATCCATCTTTAGAATGCCATATTTCTCTCGATAAAACTCACTTGATTTATTGCATTTTAAAGACGATAAACTTAACTCTAAAGGTGCTTCTGATACATGCGGACATTTGCCGGTTGAATTCATCTGCTCTTTTTCAAGTTTTTTTACCAACGTACTTTCAAATTTTTTCCTTCAGAGAGCTAAAAAAAAGTTCGTAGATACTCTGATACATATTTTTGTGTAACAATAATGATTGTGGTACATGTAGAGCACTCTGAAGGCCCAAATGAAATGATGAAGAAACAATGTGAAAGAGCTGCGAATTACCGCACTTGAACTCTATGACGTCACACGCCTCATTACCCATGATGCACTACAGCTTGGCTATGTCCCCTGGGTTAACCAATCACAGCCAATCAGCGACCACTGTGATACCATCTCAGCCAATCAGTGATAGCCGTGACTGGCGTCAATTTCAGCCAATGGGCGATTGCTACATCACTATGCTGGTGTAAACAAATGAGGCCGCGAGCGGCGGCTCCTGGTACTGCAGTAAACCAGAAAGACTTTCCGCCAATTGTTACCATTTCTTACCTCAAATTGGACCTACCAATACTGGCCATACACTTAATTACATTAGTAAAGAAAAATAATAGACCATGGATTTCATGAATTGTGTTGCATCTTAATTTTCAGCGCCCTAAAAAGAACTGAGAAAATCATCTGAAAATATTTGCCTAAGTTTAAGCAAATGCTTTGCGCGGAAAAGAATGATTCGCATGAGTTTAAAAAGATAAAATTAGTCCATTTTCTTTCACCAAGAAAACTTTGCATTACAACAAATTATGAAATAGAATGTTAAACACACATGAAAAGCACAATAAACTGCAACTGATCAATTTTACAAACGTTTATGTAATAAACAATCGCGACGCAAACTTAACCTCCCGCACACACGACGCCATATTGGAAATTACCCAAGATACCTCTGTCTTGGCATTACCCAGGATGCCCCGCTGCAAAAGGAGTGACGCTATTGGCTGTTAGATTTTTGTGTGACGCCACTATGTTGCAACTGCAGCTGCTGCAGACTCTATTGCTTGACTTAACTATCTGTAGTAAATGAACTGGGGTTTGTGTTTGTTACGAATCAGTACGTGTCAGGTTGCTGCCCAGAGAGGCTGTGCCGCGCTGAGGACTGTGAGTTTCAGCAAAAACTCACTTTTGGAAGCATATACCTCATGTAGGCTAAAATAGTGACAGAAAGAGCAGTGGCATATTCAAACTGTTTACCACGCAGTGACACTAATAATAATAGTCAGCATTTGGAATAGGCTCCCTTCCGACGCTGTTGGTGCGGAGTCGGTCAACTCGTTTTAAAATCGTCTTGACATACATTGGGAGAGACATCCTCCACAGCTAAGAACTCTTCCACGAGTCGCACGCATCAACGGCCGGCCAAAGCTTCCCAGGCCATTTTAAGCTAAGTTCTTCTCACTTCCGCTCCATCTATATATTTAAGCTTCGCATACCAGCGGCCATCGATCATGCTTGCGGGGGATTCATGACCATCGCTTTGGCGTAGATTCTTCTCCCCCTTCTTTTTATTCCTCCTTTCTTTTTTCTCTCTTTCGTCTTGAAATTCTTCTATTCTCGTTCCTCCATTCCCCTACATCCTACTAACATAATGGCAATAGCTCACAGAGGGATGGGGTGTAAGTCCTGGTGTCTTTTTGGGAATGGGCCTTTTGGTTCGTCTACTGCCTCCTATCTAATTTAATCTAATCTAATCGAAAATGAGTGCAATGAGGAAGACGCCCGCGCAGGTACACATACGCTCCTATTATAATAATAATATGTGCATATATACAAAACACACACATGCTAGAGAGATCATTTCGACTTGGGCAGTTTCATTGGGATAACTTAAGCTCATCAGCTTCAACTGCTCCGAATGTCAGACAAGGGCGCTGGTTCCGCAACTTTGCGTGGCATTTTAGGCCATAAACCCAAACAGATAACCCTAGTGACGAGCCGCCTTACAAAGCATAACAGTCGATCCAGTGACACAAAAGCAACATAGGCTACTCAAGTTCCGGCTAAGCTAAAACTAATGAGATTAGCTTTCATTGACGGACCAGTTAAAATCGATGACCTCTAAAAGGTATTGGGTTGTGAGCTGCCATCTCTTCAATCCAAGAAAAGGTTTGTAACTTTATGTTAAATTGGTTATATAGGTAAATGTGCTTCATCGACGGCTTAAATGGTAACTATTTCTCAAAAGAGCAAGCCTATCATTGCTTAACATAAAAGAAAATAGTTAACTGATTTTATAGTGCAATATCAGTTTAGGGTGCAGTTCCTATATATACATATTTGATAAGCATAATATCTCATCTTCTCACTGTCCTTGACAACAAACACAAAAAGAAAACAAAATAGAGGAAATTTTATGGAAATTCAACATTATGTTATTGAGATTAATCAACGAAGGGTTGTTGAAATGGTTTATTTTTAAAATTTCCTAACTATGGCTAAGGAACAGTCTTGAAACTCTGTACTGTGAGAATGGTCTTCACCATACGAGATTTCATTTTACGTAGAACTGTAAATTGAATTTAAGATACGAAATGCTTTGATGGTATATTTTGTGGATGAAATATACATAAAGACAATAAAACTGATAAAAATTATTAAGAGTTTGTTTTCCCCATTATTCATTTATTGTGGCTGTTGAACCTCGTAGTACAATACAATTGCGGCAAAAAATTGCGGGGCACCATCGGCCTAACACTAAATTCACATGTCATCATCCTATTTGATGCTCCAACGTAAACTGAGCGCTGCGCTATCTACATCTTCCCATAATTTCTCAAAAACTCAGAACAGTTGGGGCGTAAGGCTCAGAATGGAGCCAGGGTTTCTTCTGCTCGACAGCTCGCAAAATTATAAAAATGTAATACACTTTTCTAAGGTCGTTTACGACGACGAAAACGAGGATGACATGTTCTCACATCGCAAATAGGGATATCTTTCTCTACGCAAAGAGGACGTGAAAAAAATCTACGGACCCATATCGTACTGCCACCCACCACCACCCTAGTAAAGAAGGCTAGCCAACAATGACCGGTTAGGCCGAGAACATTATAGGTTAGGAGGCAAGGCTTGGTTTTCCTAGTGTTTTAATGACCTATATTGACTCTGAATACATATTAGGAAAACCAAGCCTTGTCTCCTAACCTACAAGGTTCTTGGCCTAACCGATGGCTTCATTTGTTGGTTAGCTCTTCGTTACTTAGCGTCAATCTTTGATTGGTCTTACTTAACGTCATCATTAAAGATTGACGAAACGAAAATTGCGTTTCATAGCAGATATATAGGAAAACATCGATCTTTAAATGCTCATAACATTTTCATATTTCATTTCTCGAGAAAACAAAACAAGTATATATTTGGAAAGAGGATAAAGTACTGCATTAGCAACGTGTATTTTGGCTTCGTAATTTTGCGGGCACTGAAACCAAGAAGATCCTAGAGAGGAAAGTCTCGTGCTATCGCTTTAATTAAACTAGGGCATCTCTGTAGTATGTGTGGCCACAATAATTCTGAGGGCGTCGTGACAAGCCATCTATCGAGTTCGAAATGCGGCGGCGACATTGCACCTCAAGCACAAAATCGAGATGTGTAGCCCCCGACTCCCTCTCACCCCCCCCCCCCCCCTAAAAGAAAAAAGATAGCCAAGTTGCTGAAAGTAGGGTGATGCTGGCTCCTTCACTGACAGCCCTAATACTCAAGGCAAGTCAGCCAGATATCCTCTAGAACAGTGTTTATTCACCCTTCTAGAGGTATCGAACCCCTCACGTTAACTTCGTACATTCATTCATCGAACCCTTCGTACCGAGAAAAACAAAATATGTTTTGGTTTTTATTAGAGTCAAAGCGTATATATACAAAAAATACCGTATTAGTGCGTAAACTGTACCATGCACCATGTGCACACAAAATCACAGCTTTCAAGGAACAAACCAGTAAGCAGAGCGTGACTTAACGAATCATATGAGTAGAAGGAACCAAATCGCCGAACCCCTGAAACTGACTCACCGATTCCCTGTGGTTCTATGGAACCCTGGTTAAGAACAACTGCTCTAGCATGTCGCCATTAGAACATTTCGACACCGGATATCGATGCGATATAGGGCTAGCCGTCATCTTCCCCTTGGTTGTAACACGCATCACAGATATATACGAACGTCTGTTGCCGAGACGGCTCAAGATGTTTCCTCAATGCTGAGCTTTGAGGCGTGCCACTGTAGCAATATAGTTTCAGTCATAGAATTCAATTTAACCTACAGGCACTCAGAACCATCGACAACGCTAGCGGTGATGATTCTGTCTTCCCAATACCAGCACTCACAAGGCACGAGAGCTACATACTGGGAGCGGCATTATAGCTGTCATAGTCACTGCTTTAATTAGCATCAGGTATTCCCACTCTCCCTAGTCAGCAATCAGCGAAGAGTATCAAAGTTGTTGATTTCATGCTACGTTAACGACATGGAACGATTTTTCCGCATCAGCAAAGTGTACAGTGCAGTTGTTGGGCCTGGTGGCACTCGGGGAGTACAAATCCTGGGTTTTGTAGTACTAACTGTTCACTGCAATTGCTGGGTCTCTTAAGCATATTTCTACTGCTATCCGCTCAGTTACATATCGGTATGACTGTGCGTGATGGCACGATGGTATGTATATACGACACTGTGGACAAGTGGGTATGTGGGAGATGTATGTTAGGGCAAACGCAAATAATATATGAGGTGGGGTCTAACGCTAACATAGTAACTATTAAATAATGAATTATTATTGAAGATTAGTTATTATTAATATGTTTTTTATGTTTCAACTTCTTTTCTCTATTATCCTGAATGACTTCAGGATCCGAGACTAAACGGTCATTTCTTAAATTAAAAATGGGATTTAATATTTTAATCGTTATTAAATTTTTCGGAGGTAAATTGCGAGAGTCATTACCGATGGTGAAATCACAGAATTTTTAATTCCAACCTAAACAAAAACAATCAGGGAACGCGGAATAGTGCTCGAGGACCACGCATCTTACGATCACACGCCCAGCACTGCATATCCGTGATATCGACGAACCAAACAATCGCCTAATATAAGTCGGGTGGTATTTCCTATGTATGAAGTGCAACAAAAGTGGACGTTTGATATGGAGACAGAGGGTCACCGAAACGTTGTCCATTCGTCCGTGCTACGGTTCCGCAGCGATAATAGTGACCCTCCCCTTCTTGGTCTCTTAAGGACTATGGTCCGATTGTGGCGCGGCCCCACTTAGGTGGTAACGTGGACCAGGGCCTGCAATACTTGCCTGCAGGATCAAACGCCATCACTATTTCCTCCATGCGGTCAGAGAGAGTGGTGTTCAAACTCCGCCCTCTTGGAGGCAACTCAACAGCAACAACAGTTCATTTCGTACCTCGATAAAATAGTTCGCGTCCGAAGCAGTGCGTGCTTCCCTTAGACACCTGCAGCCCCGCTCGATAGCTCTCTCCTAAAGTCTATACGTGTAGTATGGAGGCAACCCTCACTCGTTACCGCTACAACCCAATATAATAATAGGGGCCCCTGTAGGTTACCTCAGCCATTAGCTAGGTCACAACGTCTCTCTTTCGTGCCCACTTTGCTGCCTTCCCGATTTCATACTCCTACTTGCTCATGCTCTATTCTTCTTTTCTTCCTCTTCTTTCCCGACTTGCTGCTCCCATGCGCGTTGATCCCGTGTGGGAACACCTTCGTGCATGGGTTCCCCGTTACTCTTGAGATACTTTCCTCTGCGATATCGTTCTGCTCGGAAACGGAGGCTTAAACTTCCTAACTATAAGTAACAAAATATAATATTAAGAATAAGTCTAGCATATAGTGATGCAGGATGTCATCATGCTCAATGACTATGATTATATCTCAACGATTGTGTGGTACAACTTGCACAGTGTACAGTATATGCGTATAATGCTGTCACAGATATACAGTACGTTAGACCGTACTACTAACACATTTTCATATCAGCAATCAGGACACTACACATGAGGAGGCAGAAATAATAAATAAATAACAATCTATATATTAATACGCTTGTATCTACGTGTGTGTGTGTGTGTGTGTCACGCTCTTCACAAATAGATAGGCGTAAATTAGAGACTTGACTTCATTTCACTCGTATCATATCTACGCT
>LQNS02277999.1:10706256-10723928 GCA_001587735.2 Parhyale hawaiensis
GAAGAGAGGAGCAGACTGCGGAAGACTGAGTACCCAGCTATGGCACCAGCCTGTTCATCTCCTCTCAGGGATGCCGTTGGACCAAAAAGGTCTCATCCGCCTTTAGAGTGGCACTTCCTCCAACACAGGGGCTACCCAGAGCCCCAAACCCAAAGCCAGCTCATACAAACAAAGCGGCGTCCGGTGGCCGGACAATGGGGGCGGCCTGATAACGCGCAGGCCACGCAGGTAGTTGACTCTACTCTTACTATTTATGGTCTATGACCCATCCTGTGCCTCATTGGTCGAGGCGCAAACTTAATCACCCTAACCTAACCATCCACTCCCTACATCTGATGACCGAGATGATAGGGAGCAAGTAATCCATCGATTTTTTGTTGTGATACAGTAGAATTGTATCCACCTACGTTTATGGTATACTGATCCTTGTACACACATCAAGGACAAGTAAGCTGGTTGATACAACCAACATGTGAAATTATTATTTTCTCATGTTGGTTATTCAACCACACATTTTCTGTGTCATAGAATCACTGGATTTATAAGCTCTTCTTCAGCTGTGTCTTGTGGGTCATCAATCAATGAACTTTATCAAGTACACATAAGAACATGGTTCATTACTCGTGCTGAACATAACTTATCACTAGAGTTAAATTAGATACAGAAAGCGGATAAAGGTAACTCTACACGCTACACTAGTTTGTGGCTTATACTGTGTGGCTTATTGTTTGGCCCCAGTTTGGTGAGAGTATGCGCTTCCATCAGCTATACATATTGGACAGTTTGTAGCCATGGCTACTATAAAACACATCTACCAGCGAATTAGCTAATTTTTCTGTAGTGGTTTGGGAGACGGGCAGCGTATTTCCCTTTTCTGATTTTCAGACAGCCAGTTCTTTTGAGCAAATATAACATTAGCTCTATTTGACCTCGACGCATTCATATGCCGGCGAAATACATCATTCTATGCCGCACGTAGGTGTTCAATGGTCTTCTGCTTAACGTTCGACTGAAGTGCGTTACAGTACGCAGGCCTGAAGGGCCGTGTCATTTAATTGCTAACACTGAGAACAAATCAATACTGAGATGACAATAACGAACTTATTGGACCGTTCCAAGAACTACCACCGTAAATGAGCTTCTGCACAAAACATCAACGAGGGGAGAAAAAAAAAACAAGTGTAGCAGAGCCTCCACCTACACCCAATCTCAAAGGGGAGAAAAGTACGAGTAGCAGAGCCTCCACCTACACCCAATCTCACTGGAAGAGAAACACGAGTAGTAGAGCCTGCACATACACCCAAAGTAGCTGCTGACCTTCTCAGATATCACGAAGGACACAACTACAGCCAAGTGCATCATGTAAACTGCAGCAGCAGAAGCCTGGTCGTTGGCACAAGTTGAGATTAGTTGCTGATGGCAACTGCCCCGGACTCCAGCGGCAGCCGGCGGGCAGCTGCAGACTCAACTTCGTGCAGCGCGCCACATTGGGTCCAGCAACGCACTGCACACAACTGCCCTACAAAGTCTTCCTTAATTAAACGCCCAGCTAAAAAATGCGAAGGTAAAGAACGGCCGGTGGTATAGAAAAGCACTGTTGCCGACTTGAAAAAAATAACGGTTGGGTAATTACAGCTTTTCATTGAGCTTTAATTAAAAGAAATGTATTTTTTGAAAACCGGATAACTACTGATTGAAGTTGTTCATCTTGCCATTGAGTAGTTCAGTACGGTTAAAATAATGGATGTAGTTAAACAGGGTAAAATTGACAGTAGTATTCTTTGATGGACACGCGATAAGAAAAATAATTATGTGGTGAAAACTTAAAGTTCTTAGTACAAACGGCTAGTGTTACTACGAAATCTACTGGCAAACTACTGGGCATTTTTTAGACTAGATTATGTTGGGTTTATACAAGGATAAATGACGGTAACAGGATTTTATAGAAGCAGTACAACAGAGAACTGTAGAAGCCATGGGTATATATGGGCGGTGCTTGGGTAAGGGTTCAAGTTATTTCGATTCGCTGTTAAGTATTTTTACGTGACCACTACACTCAACTGCAAATCACTAAAAAATAAACAAAGTCCTCTCATGCAAGTGAGGGTCATGTACATTCTTAGAAATGGGTAATAGAAAATATCTCTTGCAAAAAAGTATAAAAACCAGTCCAGGTTACAGATGGTTGGCAGATATGCTTTGTAACTTGCATCTCATTTGAAAGTACAAAAGAGTTTTTAGCTAGACACTGATAACAATTTTACTTCTTGGTGATGTTTTTAAATCTTTGATGCATTTATTAAATATATTATTTTAGCTATATCGTTATATGAAACGCGATCCAGTAGTCTTTGTAGCTTGAGAGGTTACAACCAACAGCTGGTCAGCGGCCTCTTCCCGTTCCCCAAAGCGGTATCCGGCCCATTGCAATGAGGGTCAAGATGACGTGTTCAGCGGCAGTATTTTACTAGCTAAACAGCACTTGCAAGATTTTCGTGAATTCTTTACCAAGCGATGTAGAAATAAATAATTAGTGCCAATGGTGCACAACCGAATAATTTATTGTAGCAGTAGTGCATGATATATGACTAAAGCGCATAACCTAGGTTCTCGGCCTAACCAATGGCTTCATTGTTTGGTTTGTACCTGTATCACCCAGGCTTACGAAACTTAGCCCATTCGTTTCCTAAAACTCAGTACGTAAGCTTGCCATATAGAAGTGATTCGATTTAAATGACATTTTAGTTTTTTTTGCGGATTGTAGAAAATAATGGGGGTGTTTGAACTTGTTATGGTACTGTTTAATAAAGAGGTATGTAGCAAGATAGCCGTCGAAATGGTCTGTACAGCATCCAACGCGAGGCACGGACGATCGTCCATCGCGTGACGGTAAACATTTTTACACCGTTTCAGGGCGTCACCCTTCACTTTGATACAGGAGAAAAATAAGAAGGTTAAAGCGTTATAACTAGGAAAAAAACGTTATGCGCCAAAATAAAGTGTGTATAACATTGATAACTAGTGTAAGAAAAACGACTTTATGTACAGAAAACTTGAAAAATCACTCGAGTCCCTCTCGTAAACATTTACCGAAGTTTATACCCTGCGAAGGTTATTCCTGCCATTCCTACCGAATGTATATCTATTGGGGTATATTAGGAGAGCCAGGCCTTGCCTCCTAACCAACAAGGTTCTCGGCCTAACCTCGAAAGCTCATAGTTTGCTAGCTGGGTAAGCCTAACTAACATTTCACCGTGAGAAAATTTGTACCTGCTTAACTAGGTTACGTTCGTAACTCAATGAGCCGGCGCCGGGTATTTTCTCCCTTAGAAAAACGATGGGAATTTCAAAGTCGTCTAGTTCTAAAAGTAGAGCCGACCGACAAAAAAGAATTTCATTTATGGAATCTGCATCGAAAAATGAGTAGATTAAAATGAAGAAGTAGAAATTGATACCTCACTTAAGTAAAAATTTACGGGAATGGTTTTACCTTTTTTTTCTTTATGTCCGTGATTACTAGTCTGAGGGAGAGATGTTTTTAAAGGGAAGTTTATAATGCAGAAGAATGAAGCTGCTTAAAGGATTCAGGTGTCAATGCCTGAATAGTCAGAAGATTTGAGATCACTTGTGAATTGCAATGTACTGTAGGAAGCGCTACAGACCCTGTCATCATGGAAGGCTAGGTTTTGTTTATAAAGTAAGATAGGTTATTCTTCACATTTTAATTTTCTGAAAATGGCAAAGATTTCCTGAAACATCGTGTTTATATTAACTTTGTGACTTTGTCAACTCTCCCGTTCATCATAAAAAAGAAAAGTGAGGTGTCTCCAAAAATAAAAATACCTTGTGTGTTAGGATAGAAAGAACATTTGATTCGGCGATTAAACAAAATTATGATTCATGTATAAGTTGTGTTCTGCGTATATTTGATATACTCATTGAAAAATTATAATTAATAATTTGCTGACGACCTTCTGGGTTTGTTGACAGCTGCTGGCCATCTCTCATCCATTAAGAGTCCGAACTATAATTTATCTTCATCGTCATACTTGCCATCTGCATACCACACTGTTAATGTATTACCTTTTACTGGGGTCCAAAACGTTCAAAAGCAAAAAGCTAATCAATGCTGTGAAAACTCCTGGCTACGTGATACTCCCCTATCAGTGACTTTTTTTTTGTGAAAAACGAGCGTGAGTTGTGTCGTGTTACCAGAGCCTTGTAAGTCCTTTACGAGGCAAAATATTGCATTTTGCATCACAGGTGAAGTAGCTACTGTTTCTTTTTCTCACACTAATTGAGATTTCTCATCCAAATATCAGTGTGTCACGAGTTGAGTGTTCCGTCTGTTTTGTTTTGGATACGAACAAGTTTGAGCGTTGTTTCCCATATTTCCAATCAATCAAAGCGGCACCAGCAGATGTGCCTACAAAAAAATTTAAGGTGTCTTAGCTGAGCATCTCTTATCCATTCCACCTTAAGTGGCGGAGATCAATGGATAAAGGGGAGATGTCAATCACTTACACACATGGAGTCGTAACACATATCTCAATGCTGAAAAGAGTACTAAGGAAGCAATTAACGCACCATGCAGAGAACAATACTCTCCTTACATCAAATCAACATAGCTTCCGCTATAGACGATCTACAGTAGTGTACCATGTCTGAAATACTAGCGCATTATGCTTCCATTCCAGGTTCACTGTATCAAGACAAAAATGTGGATGTGATCTATTTAGATCTTGTAAAAATAGCTGATAAGGCTGACAACGAAAGACTATTACTTAAGGTCCCTAATATACTGTAGTTATTCGCTGAAATAATAATAAAGTGTCCAAACGACAGATGGTACTCAATGGAATCCCACAATGTACGGTGCTTGGTTCACTACTCTTCTTATCATGATCAATGACATGGGTGACCAATACAAATTTGCAGTTCTCTCATTTGCGGACGACACACTAATATTACCAGCAATACAGTCACTGACGTGCATACTATACAAGTACACTTGTCCAACATTTTTCTGCTGGTCTTCCGACAACAACATGACCTTCAACGACACAAAATTCGAAAAAAACTTTCCCATTGATTGATGGGAGCGAAATCGAAAGAAAGAAAATTGTACGAGATTCTGGAGTGAGAATGCAGGACATTGCCACTTTTGAAAAACACGCGGCTAGAGCTGTAACCGTAAGCAAACAATCGAGCAGATGCGTGATTCGAACCTTTTATTCACGAGAGGCAGACGGCAAGCTCACCTGATAGGAAGATCTCGTACTACCAAATATAGAAAATTGTTCACCTCATTATACCGAGCACTGAAAGTCTTAGCTATAACACCTCGAAGCTATCCAGCGTCATTTACTGCCGAAATCCGAAGCAAGCAAGACTTGAACTATTACTGAAGACTTGCCACCACCACATGTAGTCAATTTCAACGAAATTTGGAACGCTTCGTAATCACATATGCTTGGTGGCTTTTACTAGGAATTACTGTAAATATCAGTGGGCGGATTGTCTCCAGACAGTCGGACCCCATTGGTCATACTTGTGCAGTGTGAGACCAGATCAGAATTGGTGGTAATGCAATAACCACGAAATATTCTAATAGATTTACGGTTCGAGATGCGGGGTTTTTCAACAAAATGTCACGACATATTCGGAACACTACTAGCAGAGAAGCTGTGAAGTTTGAAAACTTTCCAAAAGTGCCAGACAAACTAGCTGTAAGCGGTTACGTGCACTGTAGTGATAACTCGCTGCTAGCTCTCCCCAGTCATGGAATGTAATGTCACAGCTGCACAAGGTGGGTTGCGTGCATGATGCTACTTGGATCTCGTCCAAATAACTTCACAGGTATCATGCGTTTTGACTTATACAGTATTTCGTCACCAAAGGTATTTAATGCTTTCATCGATTGGTTGTCGAGCGATTTTATGTGTATTCCTTAGGATTTCTACTTAAGAATTCAACACGCTATGTTACTAGATTTAAAATCAATTATTTAGTTGCATATTGTTTCAATTCACTACACTAATTCTTGAACTTTGATGTCGTAGAGTGTTATTTTTTTAGTCTGTTCTTTTATTTCTCATTTGGTATTATAAATTGCCTCCGCCAAAGAGGTTATGTTTTATAGTTTCGTCTGGCTGTCTCTTTATGTTAGTCTGTTTGTCTGCTACGAAGACAACTCAAAAAGTTATGGACGGATCCTTACGAAATACAAAAGAATTGATAGGCATGTTAGCAGCAAGAGACGATCAACTTTTGATGAAGATCCGTTCAACCGTTTTTTTTTTGCCTAATTTTTATCAGTACTACAACTTAAAAAGTTATAGAAAGATTTTGTTACACTAACAAGAGTTGTTAGGGATATCATGAAAAGTAAACGACCAGATTTTTGTGATGATCTGTTTGTTCGTTTGGTTGTCTTTGTGTTTCATTTTCAGAGTGTCAGCAAAATAACTCAGTATTGAATGGAAATTAAGTTTTATGAAATATACAAGAATTATCGATAATGTTGAAATGATTAAATTACCGGAATGATCGGTTTGTTTGTTTGTTTGTTTATGCGTTTGATTAATGTTGGTGAAAATGTTTGATAGCAACATAGACTCGAAAAGTTATGAACAGAGCTGGAAGAAAATTACAGAATCTGTTACTAAAGTCAGAGGGCACATATGTTTAGATTTTGGTACTGATACAGAGAAAATCATAGTTTCAGAAGTAATTTTAATTTTGTGATACCGTTGCTCTGCTTGGCAAAGGTATGCGCTCTAAAAGAGCTCTAGTTTTCATTATTTTCATTTGTTAAAGTGAATGGAATTCGCTCTCAACCGACGTCACCGATTCAACCCGCAACACATCACGGCGTACGTAATAAAAAGAAATAAGCACCTACCGTAGATACCTATTAACACAAAATACATATTACAAGTGCATTCTTATCACATAAAAAAAAATTGAAAATCTATTTATACTAGTATGAATAGTTACTACTACTACTACTATTCATAATAGTATGAATAACATGCATCTTTTGTACCAGCTATTCTGCTTCTTCATACGAATATCTACAATAAACACACACATGATCATCATTTATTTGCTCTTACAGAGGCATTCAAAACTAACCGAGCACACTGACGCATTTCATACAATAAGTTGCAATTCTTTTGCTGAAGGTTCTATTTTACAATGTTTACTCGCATGTGGATTCGCTTTCATAATAAAATGGTCGATGTCAACGCAGCGCACGCCATTCTGAGCTACGATATATATATATATTATGAAGCCGTTCGCAACGATGCTGCTGCACGCGGGCAGCGTCCTCGCCAGTTCCGGGTTATGACAGGCTCCTGCTGAATTTATTATGCTTTATTATACTTGTTAATCTGTGCAGTACCAAACTATTGATAACAGCAATGCCTCTTGCTTGCTTTCTTGCTTTCGACAGGGCAGTTTTCGCTTCAACACAAAACTTTCGATGGACTGACACTGTATTTTATGGTAGGTAGGCGACGCGGCAGTGAACTTAATAAAATTCAGTAATGCGTTGCTGCTTGCTGATACGTAGAAGCTAATTTTTTCTCGCATGTTATCTATGGTGGGGAAAGGTTGTGCTGCTTAGATGAATTGAAAGGGAGAACATTTATTTCTTATGGCAATTTGAGCTGACTATTTTAGTGTATCCTTGAGAAGTATATTACCACCGAAAGTACGTCAAATGAAGATAATTCTTCAGAATTTCTTTGCTGTCATTTTTGACAGCGCAAGTATTCAAGTTCTGAAAGAAACTCCTGAAGGATCTTCAAGTGCTGACATTGCAAGAGGTTTGGTCCACATGTTCAGACAGCCCGATGATTCTTGAATGATCTCTCCATTCGCAAGTAAAGGGGGACACTGAAAGTCATAACCTTGCATGATATTGAGAATGTCAAGCGTCAAGTAAATAAATATCCCGGAAGTAGCAGTGAAATAATTTTTGAAGTTGCAAGCCTTCCCAATGCGTCGAAAACCTCTAGCTTCCATTGTAGCAGTATGATCTGAGAAAAACCTAATTTGACTAAGACGTATATGCAACTGTGGGTTAACTGGGCTGGTACAAACTTGATACACGATATGCACTTTTTCGTCTTCACAGATGAGACTAAAGGCACCTGGCTTAGATGGACTAATGGGCGGGCCAAAGGATAGGTTAGGATAAAGAGGAAATTGCATCACCGTTTTCGTAACAATCAAGGTGGAGGTGGAGTTATGTTTTAGGCAGGCATCATTATTAATGATATAGTTGGTCCCATCCTGGTTTGAGAAAGAGTGAAATTAATTTCTGCTAGTTTCTCCAGATTTCAAATTACTTTTTTTTCATGGTTTGGGAAATAAAGTTTGTCTCTTCGTTAAAAGCTTGTGTTCAGGCAGAATCATACCTCTTGCTCATTCTGTAGGAGCAACAACTGAGTATCTTGCTGCTCTGGATTTTAAGGATGAAGGGTTAATGGTGCTGCCGCTAAATTTTCCAGATCTGAATGCCAGTGAAACTTTTGGGCCCTCATCACGAGGAAAATCTGCACTAATATAAGTAATTCGCTTCGAGACAGGAATTGTGGCATTTCATCCAAATAGATTTAAGGTCTGTAGATGCTACAGTACCTAACTAAAAAATTGATTGATTCTGTGCATGAGCCCATTTCGAAGTCATACAATGCAACGGCCGTTGCATTTGAAAAATAGAGCACTCTGAGAGTGTATACCTCCGCCAAGCAAGACAATGTTACCGAAAAATAAAAACTGTACTGAAATTAGAATTTCTTCTTTATCATCACCAAAACTTAGTCATTTGTTCCTTCTAACTTTAATAACAACTTCAGTAATTTTCTAGATCTGTCTGTAACTGTTTGTGTTATATTCTGACAAACATTTTATCAAACATTATTGTTCTTGTTATTTTCTATTGCTAGGGTCCCTCAGTGCCATCTTGGGGGGCAGGGTGGTTTCGGAGGGAGCTTGGGCAATGGGGGAAGCAAGTCGAACAGAGGAAGAGAAGCAAGGAAACGCACGGCCCCAAATGGGTCCAGCAAAAGACTACTTGCCGAAAAGTCAGTGAGGTGACTAGGGCATAAAAAAAGGTGGCTGACAGTTTATTCACCCACCCCGCAGAGCTAAGAGGAAGGATCATCAATACGTCCCCCTCGAAACTTATGGTTGCTATGACCAAACAGTGGCCTCGGCGTAACTGAGAGGGTAGAACGAAAATGTCTGGGTAGAAGAGACTCTTCTGCTCAGAGCGAAGAGCATTGATAGCCCAGAACCTTGCTGGGGGTAGGGTATACAGTTAAAGCTGTTGCAACTGCTGAACGGTGTAATGAACTCGGAGCAATTCGGTATTGCTCGGGGGAAGAGGAGAGGGGGACCCCCTCTGTAAGGAGGGGAGCCATATGCGCTTCAAATTTTGGTTGAAGAGTACGTCGTAAAAGACGACAGTAGGAAGGGGACATGAACAGCAGGATGCTGAACCCGTGGAGCGCTGAGGAAATACTGTTGCGATAGCAATCCCAGACTGTCACCAACTGGCAAGGTTGAGGTTTCCTAAGGGTCAGTTCACACGTCCCTCAACGTAAAGCATTGGCTCCCAAAAATGAATACGAGCCGTCCGTCAACTTATGCTGTCGCTGTTCGCACATAGAACCGACCTTCATTCAAATAAATGACACCACACGTTCACTTATGATCTCGTTTTTTCTTACATTTTTGCCTGTATTATCCGCCTTCTTCAAGTTATATAGTATCTCATAATCTTATAGCCTGATTTTGAGAGGAACAACCTATTTCTAGAATATTTATGGATTGCTGAACCGATAAAAGGGAAATCAACTGGGAGCGATCAGCTGGGGTTCCAAATCCAAGGGGGCGTTTGTGTTCTTAGTACAACATTTCACCTAGTTTTCTTGTGTTGAACGGGAATACAGTGATTCTGATCGTTAAAATGACGATAAAAAGCACTTATATGTGAACTTGTTCATGCTCTGAAGACGCAATAGAGGATAAATTTAGCAATGAACGATTTTGTTACTGAATTTGAATGACGCGGGTCGTTCAAAAATCGGACGTGCTTCGTCCTTCCATCTCCCGCATTTGCTGCTGCTGCTGCTTCCATCAAATTAACGCGCCGCGGCCATCAGTTTGACTGAACACGTTACGTTGAGGGAAGTGTGAACTGGCCCTTACGGAGGAGACGTGCCGATGTCATGCCGTGGAATCAGGTAACCATGCGCAGAGCTGCATTCTACACAGCCTGCAGCTTTTGCTCTCGGCTGTTTTGAGACGTTGAAAACCAAAACTGAAGCTAAGTAGAGCATAACACTTCTTATGATGGCACTATAGGTCAGTAGTAGGGTCTCTTCCCATTACCTCATCTTGTGCCCCGTAGCGCGGAAAGGATCCACAAGTGGGAGCAGCATCTGTAGCGAATATAAATTCGCGTGAGCGACAAGATTAAGGAGTGGATCAAACACCACGCCCAAGACGTAAACGAAGTGGAGTGAGTTTTTCAGTGAGAGACAGTACGGGTACCCGCACACGATAGACTTTTCATCGTCAGCTGCCGCAACAAAATAGTGGGGCAATAAAAAAAATTGTTGCAACGAAAAGTTGTGGGTAAGGTACACACGCACACGGGTACCGGATGGCGGTAACTTTTGCTTCGTTACCATGGATACTGTGGAGGTGTGGCAGTGACCAGTGCAGTGGGCGGTCTTGCTGAGGAGAAAACTAAAAAAAAAGAGGTCAATGAAAAACTAGCATTTCACGCATTGTTTGAACTATAAAAGCAACACTCTAGTGTGAAAGGTACTAAAAAACCATGGTAGGATTGTCAGAAGAAACAGAATATATGCCATGCCATTCTTGAGGATACTAATCATTATAAAAATGCCAAACGCAAAAGTTTTTTTTTAATATAGGAAACTTATTATAAAGGAGTGAAATAAATTGTTTCGATGAGCTATTTAAGAATAGCTAAAACTCCAAACAGTTTATTTGTGCACCAAAATGCCCCAAAACAAGTCACATTCGCAATAAAATCTGGAGTTAACAAAGCCAATATGGCAACATGCGACCGGCTGGGCGCTGGGTGGCGGAAACTAAAAGTTGTCCATGTGCGAGCTCTCGTTGGAAATAACGTGCTCTATCGCCCGCAACAGTTGCCGGCAACTACAGTGTTGTAAGAGAAATTGATCCGGTCGCAAACACCTCACAACTTTTTGTTGTTGCCTTATGAAAAAGTTGCCCGTGTGCGGGCAGCCGTAGAAATGCGTGGGTTTATATCTGACAATTGTTTTAGCTGTGACACTTTACAATAAAAAGTTGCTCGTGAGCAGGTACCCTAATGCAGGGGCCACACTAGGCGTTCGTACGAGCAACGCGCAGTTCACTCAAAAATCCTTGTTGTGTAACAAAACGACTGTAGGTGACACACTAGCGACGGGACGCTGCTCATCCGCCATACAAAGTCCCGTCCAGACTACCGCGCACATGTTCCGCAGAACTTCGTAGCTCATGCTCCTTGATCCAAAAAAGCTGCAGTTTTTGTCACTAGTAATAACGCATTTTACTTCTAGTATCGATACAACTAGGAATAAACAATCACTGTAAATGTAGATACCAGTAATAGCGTGCTACAGCAATGCGCGTACTACCAAGTGAGCTTAGGTTAACATTTTTATGCTTTTCTTGGTCACGCGGTCGTGCTTTCGAGGGCGCGGCAATGCATTCAATCAAATTAAACGACTGGTTTGGAGTGGAACTCCAAAACTGATTGACAGTAAATTTAACTCGATAATTTTCTTTTCCCCCAGAGGCAGTGCAAAGGGTTCGATCATTAATTTTATCTACGAACATAAACACAACTGTGTCCACAAAACGGTGATAAAATGTTTACCGTCAACTTAGTATTATGCGCAAGTCTCACTACTATGGTAAACTTTCATATTTTTCGTCGAATTTGCAGTGAAATAGATATCACAGAGGCGCAAAGCTTTCAAAATGTCTATAAAGAAACAAGAAAGCCCCATGGAAATCCAAATTTATTCATTTTACGGATGAACCTGCTTTGTTTGCAGCCAAAATAGCGCGGAAGTATCAAAATGAACGCCCGCGAAAACACACACAGCTGCGATTTGACTAGAAATTTGCAGCGGTGAGCGAAAACGCCACAATGTGAACAGATTTTAGATTTCATCTGAGTTCGTAGGATAAGTTACTAAAAAACTTTACAAATAACAAAAAAAGACGGTTTTTAAAAAGCATTTAGAATCACACTGTATATACAAATTCGATTTCCGCGGCAGTACGACCAGCTGGTTGCCCATAGAAAATCTCAAGCGACCTTTCACCCCGTAGGCGCAACTTGTCTGTTGCTAGCAGCAATTTTGCTGCTCGAAGACGTACGAGCTGTGCGAACAGACAACAAGTTGCGAGGATGAATGCATAGTGTGGCCCCTGCATAATAAAACTGTCTCCCCGACCCAGGCTTCGATTGCCACTGCCTGGCCGACAAGCTCCTCGCTGCCTCCGGAACTAGAGTAACGGAGGGCAGGATGGTGAAGGTGTACGGATGGGAGAAAGTGACGTCGCCAATCTAAGGAAAATCACTGACGTAGAAGTGAAAGATAACGGCGAGATGACCGATCCTTGGAAAACTTCCAAACTTCCGCATGCCCGCATGCATGGGGCGGATAGGTTACCATTTCCCCCCCACAGGTAGGAGGCACTGCGCTCTTTAGGTCTCTGTTGATTAGGGTTGTGACTTTACAAAATATCCCCGTATATTCTGTCGAAATGTATGACTGAATTTGATTTTTATAGTTTATGCTAGTGAAGGGTATGCATAGGCACCATGTTTTATGTAAGAAATCAAAATTCAGTCATACAATTGGGCAGAATATGCGTAATTATTTTGCTAAGTTACAACCCTGCTGATGAGGTTGTTGGATGGGGGTGAAAGCGTGATCTTGGAGAGCAGGTGGTGGTCGGAGACCGTGTCAATGGCCTTAGAGAAAGCCACTGTTAAATCTATCGACCAAGTAGGGGGCTATGTTGGTTGAACCCTTGTACAATTTGTAGAACTAAGGGTAATATGGCCGAGATGGTCGACCTCAGAGAACGGAAAACGTGCTGGAAGTCTGCACCTCCAAGGTGTCCGCAAAAAGAGGGAAGAGTAAGCGCTCCAGAATATTGACCGCTGGGCAGAGAAGGGAAATCGGACTATAAGATTTAATGCCGGCGAGAGGTCTCCCTTTTATAGCAATGTATATAATGTTGGCGGCCTACCAGACGCTTGGCAGGTTTGCATGAGCCTGAAAGAGATTAAAGAGAGTAGTTGAGGTTAGAAAACCTAGGGTCCTATGATGCTTGATATGTAGCAGAGTCAGTTCATCTGGGCCCGCAGCCTAGGAGCGGCTCAAGGCTCGGATGGTGGCGCTTGCTTGCTAGGGTTGGAAAACTTCCGATTGTGGTCGAGGCCAGCTTACGATTCTTCTCTTAAGAGCTCGGTCCAGTGGCGGATGTACTGCCGGGCCCACCCATGAACTGTTTGCAGAAACCGGTGGCCACTTCACGCGCAGATGACAGCTCAGTGCCATTCAAAGTGATGGACTGGTTAGGGGCGGCAGAATTGCGTTTACCCCACCAGCTAGGGAGAAGACTCCAAATCGGGAGAAATGGGGTCTATGATAATATCGTTTTACTGTGTCGGCCCATGCCTTCTTGGCACAGGCCGACAAGAAATTCGTGGTGCGATCTCTGAGGTCAGGAGGGTTGGGATGATTGAGGTCTCGAGTGGAAAGTTCATCCCGCTCCGAGAAAGCAGGCATAAATAATCAACGGCATCCCGCCGGGAGGCAACGCTTAGACGCTTCAAAAACAGTTAGTCTGAAGGATTTTTCACTTTGCGTGCCATAGGTGGCAGAGGCAACTGCGGAAAACTTTTGGTAAGCCCAGAGAATCCCACCCATAGCCTTTCTGTAGTTGATGAACATTTTGAGGGGGTATAACAACTTTAACAAACCGATCACTACTAAAGTTTGGTCATTGCTGCCTTTTAACAAGTTCAATAATTCCTGCAAATTTCATGAAGATCCACTGACAACATTTCGAGTTATAATTCTGACAAAAATTTTAACACACCCGCAGTAGCAGCAGACTAGAGCGTAGCGTCTGATTTTGACTCTCAAGGCCGCAAGCTCGAACCTCGCTGCCAGCTAGGCAAGATATTCGCGCGCTTGATGTGATCGGTCAGCATCCGGTCTGCATAATGCTGTGGGTTTACTGACCTTCCCCTACAATCAGAGGGCTGGGGGTCGCAGATATTGTCGTATGGAGTCATTCGCCACTGGCGTCATAGCTCTAGACATCTGTGATCGACAGCAGCCGTATACTCCTCCGGGGCCTGTTGGTCAATATCTACAGCACAAACCAGTGCATGCGGGTTTCCAGTGCATGCGGACAAGTTGACATTATTATTATTATTAAAATTTCAGGCTTGAGCTCCCACGGACAGGTAATACAACCCAAATGAAGCATCTTGCAACACCGGGAAGCCCAAAACGCTGCTAAAGGAAATCCAGCAAAAAAACATTAACAGCTACTTAAACGCCTGCAGGCCAATACGACCAAAAGCTGAAGCCGGCAACAAATTCCAAACCTTAGCCGACCAGGGCATGAAACACCGACAGAACTGGTTAGTTCGACATCTGACAGCGTCCAAAGTGGAAGAGTGAGTGCGACTCCGCACGAGTCGCTCTCCCAAAAACCTTGAGGGCAGGGAGAGAAGAATACAACCAATGCCTCTCATTATTGTACACCTTATGAAACATGCAAAGGTCTGCTACTCATCTCCTGTGGGACAGGTTCACTAGATCATTATCAGCGCACAGCCTGCTGGCTGAACTAACAAGTCGATCCAACAGACGCAAGTGAGTGTCAGAAGCTGCAGCCCAGACCGGTGAGCAATACTCCAACACAGGCAGCAACCTGACTATCACCAAACACGGAATTCACCTTACGCAGGAGCCCAATCTTAGTAGAAGCAAGTGACACCAACCTCCTAATATGCGGCTCAAAAGTAAGCTTCTCATCAAAGACAACACCAAGAATCTCCAAGGAGCTATACTCCTGAAGTAAAGTGTCATCGATCTCCAGTTGGGGATGCTGCGGCACAAGTGTCCGAGACCGACTGATAGTCATCGACTTGGTCCTATTGGCATTCAGTTTCATACTCCAGGCCGAGCACCATGCGCCAATGCGTGACAAATCCCTATTCAGAGACTGAGCGACAGCATCACGCAGGCGAGGAGCAGGTATCACTGCCATAAAAGTGGAATCGTCGGCATAGTTAATCAACGCGTTCTCGAGTGAAGAGAACATGTCACTAGTATAGAGAACAAACAACAGCGGGCCAAGCCCGCTGTCCTGAGGGACGCTAGACACTACCCCGACTGAGGCGCTCAAAACGCCGTCAACAGACACACTCTGCGTTCGCTCAAAAACAAAATCGCGAATGATTGACAAAACCCTACCACCCACACCAAAGGACTCCAGCTTGTATGATAGACTCCTGTGGTTAACCCTGTCAAACGCCGCGCTAAAGTCCAACTGGACAAGGCGTGCTTCCGACCCTCAATCCAGCGCAGATTGTAAAAGGTGTTACACCGACAAGAGAGCGTCACAACCTTTTTACATTTGTCAAACATGCGAACCGATCATACTGAAAATTTGGCCCTTCGTGTCATTTACCTTCTTCAAAAATTTCTAGGCAATTCTTCAAGATCCGTTTTTAAGTTATATTACTGAGAAACAGAAAAACAAAATGAGAGAAACAAACAAATCGACGACCAGATCAAGAAAAACTTTAATCATTTGTTCCTAGAAATAGCCCCAAAAATTTCTGCAAGTTTCATGAAAATCGGTCGATAACTGATAAAAAAAAAGAGGCGGGCAAACAAACTGTTTAACGGATCTTCACCAAAAAATAATAATCTGTGACCCCAAATAGAATTAGCAATCTCTGTAAATTTCGTAAATATCAGTTGATAACTTTTGCAGTTATCTTATGCGATTGATATGCAGAAAGAGAAACAAATAAAAAAACTCGATGAAAATATGACCTATTTGGGCGGAGGTAATAACCTCCGTTTCGTTGTAGTTCAAATTAAATCTCTTTATAGAATTTGTTGTTCGTTGCATCACAGAGCATAAATGCAATACTGTTCACTTTAATATATTTTTTAAATTAAATTTTTGTTTTTTAACTCGTGAGACTAGTTCAGCTGGAGACGAGAAAATAGGATTCTCTTGAATTGCTGTGAATGCCAAACTTCTAAACTATGTATAATACAGTAAAAATTAACGTGCACTTTCTATACGTCCTAGCCAATTTTTGTTTATAAGTGTTTGGTACAGAAACAATTTTTAAAACAAATAGTTGAACTATCATTGCCGGTTGCACTGTATTAAAGTATTTGCGTAAAATGTAGTCTAAGCCAATTACGATCATGCTAAATCCTGACTGTATTAAGGAGTCAGAGTCTATTCCCCTAGACAGTAGACATAGCAGGTGTCGGAGTAAAAAAACTGAAAGTTAGGAATCGGAGTTTGATTTAAGCCATCCGACTCCTCAACCCTACTCTGATTAACTCTTAAGGAAAATGAACCAGAAAAAAAAGCTTTCTATTAACGGAACACCAGATATCTGAGGGGAGATGTAGGCCTACTTATACACTGTGACCGTGTATAGCTATGCAAGATTTAGAGACAACCTTGAAATCTCATCAAAGTACAAAAACTTCCTTTTTCTCCTTGATATTCTCCTTGGCATTTTCATATGATACAGCCCCCTTAGATTGAATAAGAAACGTGCAACATAATGGCTGCCAGTGTTAGCACATATAGCTCATTCAATTCTTTACGGTTAGGTATGACAGACGACTTTGATTTCTTTCGTGATAAATTAACATTATTTTACATATGTACAGAACCTCTGGCTGAGGAATTTCTTTTTGTAGCTTCAGCTTTCAGCACTTTGTTTCACACAACTGACATGGAGAAAATAATTCGTGATACACGCGGCACAAATTCAAATCAACATTGGCCGCCAAGATCATTGCTAGTGCTAGAAGAGTTCAAATTTCTAGCAAACATTCATTCAAAATGTTAAAAAAAATCTACAGGTGCTCCAAAAAGCAAAAAACATTCTCAAATACTGGAATACCTTAGAACACCTGCAAAGGTATAAAAATTAGCCTACTGCTAAGATTGCCATTGACATTCAGCCTTCCTGTCAGCCTGAGGGCCATAGCAGGGCTGCCAAACAAATGCCAGCAATCTATTCATACAATGGATGCTGCCAAGCACCCTACATCAGTTTAAGATTTCTTTTCTTAACATTCGAAACAAATGATATACAAGACGATATAGGAAACGTCTGAATAGTTTGCTACTGCAACTCATGATATGGACACCATGATAAGGAAGCGTCACCGCATGATGAAGGGTATACTGAACTATAAAGTACGACTGGAGCGTATGGATAGTGGAAGGTGGGCTAGGAAGGTGCACCTGTGGAATGTCCGTAAGAGCAAATGGGAAAGAATGTGTAGACGTACAGTTGATGTGTG
>LQNS02277999.1:10724810-10735904 GCA_001587735.2 Parhyale hawaiensis
GGCTACCATATGGTGGCAAAACATGTATTATTTAGAACTACGCAGGTATATCGATCCAAAGATATGATGTTGTGGGTCTGCCCATGGCCTGATGCACATCACCCTGCTAATGGAATTGGAATTGGATTTCAAAAACAAAAACTTTTTTACAATTTCATCTCACTTCAGTCACTAAGATATTCTTCGACATGAATTGAATGAATTTCAACAAAACAAGGGGAAAATAGTTTGACAACGTCAAAAATCGTAGCATAGACCGCAACAGTACTTGACTCTTAGGTCTGACGCTGGCGGGCAAAAGTCGGCAACGGAAAAATGGGATTTTCTCAAGAGCTATTCTATTCCCCTCTGTAATACTGAAGAAAAACATTCCAAGTTACCCAACATTTTTCTTGGGGAGAAGGTATCTTGGATACGGCGGGGACGCACTTGGCCGCTTTCCTGCATGACCGTGTCTGGGCATGTTCATAATAGCTCTTGGGAAAATCCCATTTTTTCCCACTTTGATCGCCAGCGTCAGAGGCCACTTGGACCTAAGAGTCAAGTACTGTTGCGGTCTATGATTGTAGCTAACAGTTGTGAGGTTGCAAAGGCCAACCATCAATCTGGATGGCAGTGGCTTGTCAATACAACGGCCCCACTTGTGTGACGTCACCATACCGTGAACAGACCTGGATCCTATAGATCTTGGCTAAACGTGGACGCTCCCGCGAAAAAAAAAATAATTTCTTAAAATATGAAGAAATTATTTTTATGATTTACGTACACAGTCACGAAAATGTATTGTATTAGATAGATGGACCCGTCCGCAAATGGAGAATTATTAATGACCTTTGCAGCAAACTAAATTAAACTGTTTAAACGTTGAACATTATAGTCACTACTGAGCGCTTCGCATTCGGTAAAATTAATCGCGGGCGAAACACGAAACATTTTTAGCAAGCAGAAAATCACACGAGATAAGTCTTTGAGTGACATTACAAGCACGAAAGTACGATATCAGTTAATTAGAAGCTATTCATTAGCACATTCACGAAAGTACAATATCAGTTAATTAGAAGCTATTCATTAGCACATTGCATATTCAACCCTGCAGGATGGACCAGCCAAACGTACGTAGGTTACATGCAGGAAAAGCTTTGTATGAAGCTAAATGTAGTAAGCTGGTCTTTGCAAAGTTGAGTTGGTCTGCATTTGCAGAGTATTTTATTCAAATTGCCACACTTTAACGGGGAAATTATGTTGGGAGAATCGTGTGAAACAGGACTCGATAATTGACCTCATGAGAAATGAAAAGTAACCTTTCACTCTTCAGCATACTAGCCCGGGATATCTTGTGCTCTATTTCTAAGAAAAACATTGATTACAGTTTTTGTGAGACACCTCGTGCTACGGTTGAATAACGTAAAGGTAACGTAGTTCAGCCATGCCTTGTACAGTCTAACGTATTGTTAAACAGCAGACGTATTAAAATGAACAAGATTTCAATATACTGCACTGTCGTTTAATTATCTAAAAATCTGCATGTTTGGCGCTGTATCGTCCATAACTATTATGCTGTTGACTGTTGAGAAGAAAGTAACAGCGTCGAGATTGTGGCGTGTGGGATGGCTAAGATTTGCTCTCGTTCCCTGAATAATAAACCTTCCTGGCGGCAATAATCTGCTTACTAGCCCACGGCCTTCTCGATAATGAGGATGCCAAGCGCTTCTTGTGTTCACTATAAAGAAAATCGTCGGAAGAACTCGAAATGAAAGTCCTTTTGTACAACTTCTTCACTTACTAGGCTGAAAAAAGTAATGTTGTCTGCTTTATAGCTGAATAAAAAAATTTCGTTAAATTTGTCGGTACATGTCTCCCTGCATTGGCTGCGGTAAGTTTAGGTACATAAAGATACACCGTATTATAACTTATTACGCATAATTTGTCTTGAAACGGGATTTCCAACTGATTATCGCCAAAACTTGGTTATTTGTGTCTCTTCACATTCCTCCCATTAGCTGTATTTTTTTTAAAGATCCATAGCTAACTTTTAAGTTTGTTCTGACAAACAAAAAACATAGAAATACACTCTATTAGGTACACATAAGAACATGGTATAACTGCTATACCCAGAGTTTTTATCTAGAGTTGCAATAAATATGAAAAATCTCGTAATGCCCTCATAACAAACTACACTGCATTGCGGCCCATTGTTTGGCCCCTTCGTGGTTATTGAATGAGCTGCCATTGGTTGTAGACGTTACATAGTTGTTTAGCAAGGATCATTACGGATTTCGTTGAGTAAGATATATTACATCTTCCTATCATCATTTGGAGACTGAGAGCTAATCTATTGGTCATGACTTTCAGATAGTATACTTTTGAACAAATATGTTACACTCGTTGGCAACTTGACCGCACCCTAACAAGGAAACCCACACGCACTGGTTAGTGTCACACACAGGTATAGGCAAATATTGGCTCGTGAGGATTTTACTTCTTCAGTCGATCACAAGTCGTCAACGGAATTTTCTTCTGCAACGCCCCGCACTCCCTCTACCCTCCTCATTTCAAGGAAAGATAAGTGTCCCTACGGCAGTCATGCATACCCATCAACTGCTCGCTTAGTGTGCTAGAACCCGCAAAGCTCGCTTACCTGGCTAGGTTCTCGAACCCGCAACGTTTAGTGTCACCAGTTCAGCACTCTGGGCTGCTACCGTGGGCGAAATATGTCATTATTTTCAACACGTAGGCGTCCACTGGATTTCTGCTTCACGCACGACTAAAGCAAGTTACGGTACAGGAGATAGCAATAGCTCCGAAACTGCTGACATTTGACCTCTTCCGAGCAGTGACCAAATCCTTTATTAGCATGTTTCCCACTGCGTGAAGCTTTCGTGTTTCTATTGTCACAAAATTCACTCGCAATTTTATGACCTTGGTAAAAGAAGCTGTTCACCTAAGTGAGTCCGACACCATAAGGACAAGTGACTTTATCGGCGGGGAAGTCACTTTTCCTAGAATTATTGTACATGCAGACGGTTTTAACGGTATTACGTTTAATACACAGATTGACAGCTCCATTTTCGAAAATTGAGAGCAGTGATTGCAGCCCACTGGAATGGGGAGAGGCAAGGAACATGTTATCAGCGTAACTGAACGCATATACTGTACTACCATTAATGTCCAACTCACCCCAGCTGTGTTTAGGTGGGTGTGGATCCTAATAATAATAATAATAATAATATTAAAGAGAATTGGGGGAGAGTTAACCTCCTTTTTTGTATGCCGTTAGTCATACCAAACACTGATGACATTACCGCTATCATTTCACAAAGCATTTCTGAGTTTGAAATTAATACTTCAGCGTCTTAATAATAGAAGGGGCATTTATTTCTCAAGCATACACTTCAATAGAGAGTAATGGTGAATTCGGTCAAATGCAGCCTTAGCAGCGAGAAAGCACAGGTACATAGGAGAGCCACTGTCAGTTTTATGACCTGGTAGACTGTAAATGTAACCATTTCTGCTTCATGTTGGGCTTTGAAGCCCAATTGATTACATATTTTTTATGTTTTTAGGCTTCAGCTGGGATACAGACAGCGCCGGACGCTTCGTTTGTTCTTCAGTCTTTTTAGCGCTTGACATATCTCGATTTCAGATTTGATGAACTCTTAAATAGAGGGAGCTAGATTGTCAAGATTACCAGGGCTGATTTTCTATGAATTTCATCTGAGAAAACGATACATAATACCGGAAGAATGGGTTTTTTCAACAATTTGCTACATTACATTCTCAAGCGACTCTGTAGTGGCAAGCTCATACCCGGAGAGCAGCCTACATAATCTTAACACTGACAACCCGTCAGAGTGGGTTCCCGGCCGAGGGCAGACTCATAACAATTACGAGATCGGTTTACACGGGGAAAGAATAGAGAGAGGAAAGGATTACAGAGAATAGATATTGACAACAAACAAATCAATGCCCTGCACACTGATGTGTAAAACACGTCGGGGAAGACGTACGTGCACCTGATACAGTAGCAACTAGTAACAGCCCCAACTGCCCCGAGAAAGCTTCACGTACCCCACAGAGATTGCCCAGGAACAGATCACATATTCCAACTGATGCGTATTTTACCGTGCCGTCAAGCTTCATTGACGCCTCATCGGGGGGGGGGGGGGTTTATAGGATTGACCATCAAGCATACGGCTAGGTTCACTAGGTTCGCCCATTCCTGTTTCGGGAGCAACGGCTCCAGCGATTTTGTGTAGATCGCCTTAGCACCCCTTCGGGACGTCTGTCTCTTGTGTCCAGTCAGCTTTCTGCAAATTGTATACTCCTACTGATTTTGCTTCTCACTCTCCTTCCTTTTCTTTCACGACTTGCGCGTTCACCTTGTGTGGGACCACCCTTTCCACGTTTCTCTTGGCATACTGTAATTATATATCTTTCTTTTCCTCTTTCAGAACAAATCAGCCGCGATTTTGGGAGGCTTAGACTACTTTATGTACCTCATCCCTTCACTATGAGCCAACTGGATTCGGTAAAATATCAGTTGAAGCCCCGAGGTGCGGTGTCAGGCGCGTGTCGAAATGGGAAAGGGTAGCAGTGACGCGCAAGACCAGGAGGATCACCAGAACAAATCCTTGATTAAACGCAGATTGCACGGCAGCGCCGGCCAGACGCACTGCAGTCGTAAACTGCTGGTACTATCGGCAACGGAGCGACAGCGCCCTCGAACCTGTAACGACTGCCAAGGCTAACAATAAATGCAATTGCAATAAGACACACTCAATTAATTACTACCCAAATCGTACTCATACTGAAGCTTTACAGGCAACCCCCATCTCGAACAACCCATTCCCAATACTGAATCACGTGTCAAACTCGCTAATGATTGACTTAGCTTAATGACCAGAACAATACAACCCCGACAACCCACAGCAAAAAATGGAAATACCAAAACCAGTAAAGTTTACCATTAGCAATAGTGCTCTAACCGCTGTCTTTATTGGCAAAGTAGTAGCAATATTAGCAAAAAAAAGTTGGAAGTGGCAACGAAATAAGAAAAGGGAAAAGCAGGAAAACTAAAGGTAAGGAAAGCAAAGGGAAAACTAAAGGAAAAAATAAATACACAAAAGGAAAAAACCAGGAGGGAACAACAAAAACAAAGAAAGATCGAGAGGAAAGCCAAAGAGAAACAGAAGTAAGAGAAAAAGCCGCATAGAAAGTGGAGAATAAAAAAAAAATATAAAAAAGGAGAAAAAAGGAAGAAAAAAATAAGAGAAAAAGACAAAAAAAGAGAAAAAAAAAAAAACAACGGAAGGCACAAACGAGCAAAAAAAAAAGGAGGAGAAAAGAAAAAGAAAATGCAGAACAATAGAGAGGAGAAGGGAAAAAAAGAAGAATAAAAGAAAAAGTAGATGGAAAATAGGAACTAAGAAGTACGAAAAATATAAGAATAAGTATGGAGAAGAAACAGGAGAACGGAAAGCTTCCCCTTAGCAACCCAATTAAAAGACTCGCGTTTCTTTTCATCTTCCCCTATCTCCGGCTTTACTGCGGAGTATCTCAGGACTAGGCGATTCCCTCTCTATTTCAATTGATCTTTTCGAACTACTGACGCTTTCACCTCCTCTTATGCAGACTATTTCACCTTGGCCGTTCCATATCCTGACGTCGTAAGCGTTGTTTCCACTCTCTTCCTACGCAGGGGAAGAGACCAGCAAGTGTGCAGCATCTTGACTTCTTCCGTGCCGCCGATACTGCAGCCAGCGTGGATTACCGTTCTGGAGCGAAAGCTACTCTAGCGTTGCTTTCGATGGGGTCAATCACGTTGCCCTGTAGCGCAAACTGGAAACTTCCGGTGTGGGTGGTAGGGTGTCGTTAATCATTCGAGGTTTTTGTTTCTGATTGAATGCATCCTGTGTCCGAGAACGATTGCTTGAATACAACTGTCAGGCGGTTTTAGGTGTTTCTCGAGGTAGTGTTTGGGGCCATTGCGGTTCGTTATGTACCTATAGTAGTAACATCATTTCTTCCCTCCAATACAGAGTGATCAATAACTTTTCCTGCTATCCACTTTGTTGGCGGTGATTCAGAAACTTAATTTTGCACTCAACCCTTAAACAGAGGTCTGTTGTCGTTTAGCGTTTGGTGTTCATCCTTGAGTATCAAACCGAATGCAGACAAAACTGAGCATATGACTGTCAGTCTCTAACGCTCCTACCCTGGTATGGCCCACGGAAAATAGGTGACACTGTGCTACTGGCGTCCATCTCTTCAGATGCTCTGCGTCCTCGATTGATCTTTGACGAGAAGCTTACGTTTGAGGCACGTGTTAGGCACCCTGTCTCACATGCTTAAAGCGGGTTTGGGTTCCTCCTTAAGGTAGTCCATAGATACTTCTATGCTTTGTAGTTGCCTCTCTTGGAGTAATGTTCCTCTGTCAGGATTTCGGATGTCGCAAGTCATCTTCGTCGGCTGGACCGACTTAATGGATGGGCCAGTCAACGATATGCTTTGAATAATTTGGCAAACTTGTCCCGTTGGCGGAGAGTTGGTTGCCTTTGTTTTTACTCTACGAAGTATTAAGTTACGAAGGACTTTGGGAAAATGGGTACGTTCCTTTATTCTTTTCCCCAGAGTCTTTGGAAGTAGTGCACGAACTGCGGCCGAAGTACAGTCACAGATTTTAAGACTGTTGAGTCCGATGCCCACGCAACAACATTCGTTGCCGCTAGCAGCCTCGAAGAAATTCAACTAATTTGGTTACGTTGCGTCACGGGTTTCACTTTTCACAAAATTTCACTGTATAAGAAATTGTCGAATTTCTCAGTCGCTACTGCAAATTTTAACCCATACCAAGTGGCAATGGTGAACTTTCAACTATTGCTCCTAATGATGAGCAGTTTAGGTGCGCAAGGCTTAAAATGTTAAGAAGTAGTGCACTATGTACAGATGTCATGTAAAATTCACGGCCCCGAACGACTACGCAATAGGATTTGTAGAGTTGGCAGTGCGCGGCTAGGGACAACAAAAGTGGTTTCGTGGGCACCGGGGTTTAGGTGCATAAGTCATAGAGACAATCGTTTCTCGATATCAGAACCGAGCTTGCATATAATTTTCTACCGCAATCTATGTTCGACCGTTTGGAATGTTGACATTAAAGTCAGCCGTGAGTGGTTGCTTGAGGGCTCACACTTAGCAGCATTTTGGGCGTCTGGGCTGGCTTAGTGCATTGTATGAGCTTTAATTACAAGTCCTTTGACGTTCTGGTGCGACGTTTAAATATATATAGTCGCTCTTCCGAAAAAAAAACGGTTTCAATCACTTCTGATGTAGATCAGTCACACTGGGACCTAGAGGTTATAACAAAAATAAACTCTCTCCTTACAAAACCTGAAAAACTAAGGGCGCCCACTAGAATTCTCACCTTACTCGACCAACGCGCGAAAGGGAGACATGCAGGCACGAGCTGGAGTCAGCAGAAAGAAATGTTCGTAACTTGTGAAGCTCTCATTCAGTGTGTGAATGCCTACGCAGCCCCGATTTGTTCCTACAATGTTTCCGGCTCTGTCTCCAAATTAACAAACAATCTAAGACTCGGCCCTATTGCTACAGGGTCTCACTGCAAGGTCTCGGTAAGCTACCTGCATCATGAGTCACCGATATTAACTCTAGCTAGGGAATTCTTTAAAATGTAAAACAGGAAGTATCTCTTCCTAGCCCATGTCCTTGATCATCAAATTCATGGCTTCATTACTATCTATGCAGGACTTCGACACTTTCAACACAAGCTGGAAGCGAACGCTTTCCTCCCTGTTGCATTCCACAGCTCGTTCTTGCTGCAGCGCATAAAGCGCGTCGGTCGAACACTCCTAATCTGCCAACATGAAGGGCAACAAGGTTCTTCGTTCGTGATGCCCCATCGTCGTTTCTCTCAAGTGCTCCTATTCCATTTCTAATGTTAAAAGAAAGCTAATCCGAGGTTTAAACATTGTGTAGCTCTTGCCTTATTCAGATATCCGATTGGTTTCACCTTAGCCTCAGTCGGCCAAGTCAAGCGCAGTGCCCAAGTAACAACTTTCGTTGCCTCTAGCAGCTTAGAGGCAACTCAACTAATCCGTTTACGTAGCTGTAGCAATGGTTCGGCGTGCACAAAATTTAATTTTATCAAACTTGTCGAAAATCTCAGTCGCTACTGCAATTTTTACACCATAGCAAGTGGCAACGGAGAACTTCCCGCTATTGCTCCAAATTATGAGCAATTTATGACCACAAAAACTGATATTTTAAGAACTGGTGCATAATGTTCATAGACTTCATGCTGAAGCCACGACTACGCAGTCGCATTAGTTGTGTTGGCTCTAGGCTGCTAGCGACAACTAAAGTTGATACGTGGGCACCGGGCTTTAGCCGCGACAATGCATACACCTGCGCCCGAGATTTGTCCAACATGCCGTTATAGCTGCCGTCGAGACGCAATGGGCGCTACCTTCGGAGGGACCCTCCTTGCGTTTCCGACATGATTGATTCGAAACTTCCTGCAACTATCTCCGTCCTTCTCCCCGTTCGGAGCTTCCTCCAACGAAGATAGCAGTCGACACCAAAAATAGGCCCTGCTGTGAGGAGGCCTGAGTCCTCGTGACGTAGAATTGGCGAACTTATCCAACATGACAGTGTGGTGCACAGCCCACGTTGTGCCCAGTAAAGGGAAATTACATTTGTTTTTTGAAAAAGTCAGAAGCTTAAATTCGCAATAAAATTAGGGACTACACCGGCAGTAAGCCGCAATGGGAAGCCGTAATAAAGTTTATTTGCTTGAACGCAAACCACTACTCAGATACATTTCAGATGCCTTGAATTTCGCAAAGCAACGGCAGAGTTCTGAGCGTCTACATGTTTTTCCACGATAGTTGTGCGAATCGGAAGCCTCCCAGCGCAACAGGTTCCTCCGAAACCCTTGCCTCCTTGGCAATTAAAAGAACTCCGATAATCCAATAATTTCATCAATCGCTTTTACATCAAATTTTCTCAAATGAAGTGAAACCTTGTTACGCCTAATTACTTTTGGGTCAACCGAACCTGTTATGTCGACAAACTTCCTCCATAAACCGACCGACCAGACATTTAGTTGGTCTGCCGAGCTTACAGACCAGTAAATGCTGTGCTGTGCGTATCCCTCTGATGTATACCATCCAGTGGTGTGAACATCTCTCTATACACAGAGTCTCAGTAGGTTATTAAAGTGCTTTTCCGATTGCCTGATAAACGGAATTTTTTAAAAGGCGTCAGGCATCTGATGCAATTAGTTCGGTTGATCAAGTGTTTACTGTAAATGTTGTCTGTTAAATTATTTTAAGCGTCTATAGCTGACTGCGTGAGCAATGGGTAGCTGCGCGCGGCTTTTAGCATTGATGTAAGTAAGTAGCTTAAATATTTGGCATTGTTGCGCTGCTCTTTTAAAAGCATTCTAAAGAGCACCGAACGATCTGATTCACAGACAAATGTGATCTGACTGATGGAATTTTCCAAGGAGCGCTACATGTTATGAAATAAACTGGAAATGGATTTTGGGTGCTCCCCTAGCGAATAGTCTATGTGATACAGGTTCAGACACGGAGCCATACGGTGAAATTATGTTTGAAGGCTAGTATGTCAGCTTAACCTAGCTTAAGTTACGTAAGATTTAGTTTGAGGTAGTGTTGGTTTGATGATCGAATCGATCATAGACGAATCTAGTACCGTTCCCTATAAATTAAGAAACCGTATTGAAGCAATTAACTAGAACACCTCGGGGCGTAAGGCCATAACCCGCGGTGGGAGCAAATTTCATCGCAAATTATGGCCCGCTAATCCTAGTTTTCTGGCATGGGTGACATTCAGGACAGCCCACCAGACTGCCTGCAAAAAATCATGAACGTAGCTTAACTCCTTCTACCTGTTTTTGGGCGGAGAACAAATTTCATTTCTGACATTTTTTTGGCAAGCTATTCCAAGTTTTTTTTTTTTGGCATGGGCCACATCGAGAGCAACCCTCCTGACTCCCTGGAAAAAATTATGAACATAGCTCAACTCCTGCGATAACTTATTTCGTGGACAGACATATATATACAAATATATAAACTACTTAAATCTTCAACGAAAACATTATCACCTCACTCACTTCGTTCGCGGGTGAAAATAATGTCTCCAGTGACAGCTACATTTTTGTAAGGTGCAATTTGGAAAAGACAAAAACGAACTGCAGTAGAGCGACAAACTATGACTGTCAAAGAAGACACAAGAATGCGAATAGACACATCAATGACATCACAAAGGGTTACCTAAAGTATCACAGTATTTTCAGAACATTATCCATCTGTAGCCATCAGTAAAAAAATACTACACGAGTGTAACTCCAGAATCACGTCGACAAGAATGAACAATATGAATTATAATGATGTTGTGTCACAGCAATTTTTTTGACACATTTGACTAGTATATATATCATGGGTACAGTGCATGCTGCGAACTAGGAGACGCCACCCCACAAAGTTATTTGTACTTACCTCAGCTCTCGGTGTCGATCTGCTCCAGTCTACCTTGCTGACGGGGCTCGACTATCCAGTCCAGGAAGCCAAGCCAGCAACGGGAGGCCTCACGAGAAACTTGCATCGACAACTGATGTCATCCAAGACGTCACACCGTCGAACTGCACCGCTGAACAACCTATGAGTATATATTTGATTAATATCGTCGAAAAAGTTATCAGTCTCGTGCTTCAAACCCGTAAACAAGTAAAGGGCACATTTGCTACTTCAACAATGAACATAATTACACAGTTATAGGGCGATTTCTGGGGAATCGTATTCTTAATATAAAAAGGAGAACCAAGCTACACAGATAAAACATTTTTACTGGGTAAAAGCAAACGTTTCGGATTAAAAGAAATCCATCTTCAGTGCTGAAAACAAAGAGAAACTAGAGCACTCTGAGAGCGCATACCTCCGCCAAGTGAGCCAACGGTAGCAAAAATTCAAATTGGCTCTGAAACCATAAATTTCTTTGCATAAACTCCAAAATCTGATCATTTGTGCCTTTTTATATTAATAACAGCTTGTTCAA
>LQNS02277999.1:10736669-10747147 GCA_001587735.2 Parhyale hawaiensis
ACGGATGGCTGAGTTGGAAGGTGCGCTTAATTGCTGCCCTGTACGATGCGAGACACCCCGGTGTTGGGCTATTCTAACGTAGAGCTGTACTGAAGTACTGCCCACGTATGACAGCTAGCAGCTGTCACATACATACTTATAAACAACACCAGAGCGCATGAGAGCATCGACAGGGTCGCAACGTTTGAAGAAAGTACCGATCTTTGCCATATTGCGGTAGTACTATTTTGGAGAGATCTGTGAATGGAATTTGTTCAACAATTTGGTAACTTCATGTTCCAGATCTCGACTTTGAGATCCTACATAAGGTAATTGCAAATAGAATTTTTCACGTTCAACTGTAGCTATTGGTATAACGGCGGTATATTTTCTATCAAGAAATTTCCTAACTATGGTGTTGACCAATTTCAATGGATAGTAATTATCTGTAAAATATTTCTTAAGAAATTCTTAGTTAGGTTTGTTTAACTTTCATTTCAGCTGTGCTTAGGGTATGTAGGCTAGTACTTTGTAACGCTTCTGTTTCCCGGATAGATTCCCTACAGTTGATGTTTCATAATTTCTCTTTGTTTTCAGCACTGAAGATGGATTTCTTTTAATCCGAAACGTTTGCTTTTACCCAGTAAAAATGTTTTATCTGTGTAGCTTGGTTTTCCTTTTTACATTTTGAACATAATTATATATTGAAAATTGGAGGGAGGCTGGTGGGGGTTTCACAAAATCAGAGGCAAGATCTGGGCAAGTATGGTGGCTTGTCAACTTAGACCAGACCCTCACCTGGGAAACCCACATGCACTGGTGTGTGCAGCAGGTATAGGCCCACTGGCCCCAGATGAGTAACTGTAGTTGCAGTCGACCTCGGGTCACCAAGAACTATGGCGCCAATTTGACGATAGGAACAAATGACCCGAGACCCTCCACCCCCATCATCTCTGAGGAAGGCAGTTCCGCCACGGCGCCGTGCATGCACACACAACTGCCGAGTCAGCACACCAAGATCTGCAAAGAGCTCCCGTGCCTGGCTGGGCATCGAATGCGCGAGTGCTACAAAGTGTTAGAGCTGAGAACGGAAGCATGATGCTACCAATATACTCTCTGCTTCCTGATACAGTAAGAAAAAACTTTTAAAATAACTTTAAGCAGCAATATAAAGCATGGTAAGTGCCATAAACACGAAATTAAGTACTCATATTGCCCTCTACAGACCAAAGGAAATGTTGGTTTCTCAAAAGACATTCTCAGGATCAGTCAACTTCCAAATTATTTTTGGAACCAGTTGCGTTGTTTGTGATTTCGCTTACGAAGTATGCCGGTTCCCATCGAGCTAAGTAACCCGTAATGAAGACCATAACATAGAATAAAAACACTCTTAATGAACATCATTCGGTGCGAGTGTGACGTCACAATAACGTCTAGTGGAGTATGAATAATGTGATATTGTCACGGACATTTTGCTATTGGTAGCAAGCAAGACCACAGCCCACTGAAGGTAGTAAACCAAGACCATCGTACACTGATGGTAGTACGTTAGGGCCACAGTACAATGAAGGTAGTAAACAAAGACCATGGATGTTCATTATACACCGATGGATGGTAGGTGATGGCCACAGTAAACGGCATGTCGTAAACCAAGACTATTGTACCCTGATGGTAGTGAGTCAGTGCCACAGTAAACTGAAGGTTGTACACCAAGATCATTGTACCCTGATGGTAATATATCAAGGCTACAGTAAACTGAAAATACTAAGCCAAGACTATTATACACTGATGTTAGTAAATCAGAGACACAGTGCCCTAAATCCAATAATCCAAGACTATTGTATACTGATGTGTGTTAATGCAAGACCATTGTACCCTGATTGAAGTATGTCAAGGCCAAAGGCAGCTCGTGAGGCAAGGCTACAGTACAGTGAAGATATACAGGCGATCATTACTTAATAACGCTGAAGAGTTTGCATAGCTTGAATCCATCGCTATGGTTGGTGCCACTCTAAATGCCAGGTAGTCTGTTACTTGTTTTTTTTATAAATATAGGAACAGTAACCTCTATCAAGTAAATCCTAAACTGCTAAGTTTATAGGTATCGATGCATAGAAAACCGATTCATGAAATAGAGTAATGACTTCGGTAAACTTGCATGCTCTATGAAATAAATTCAAGCTGATCTAGTTAAAAGCTCTGAAACTAAATAAACCCGCTATAACTGGGTGAAACTAATTAAAAAGAAGAGCAGTATAAGCTGAGGATTGCCAGTAGAATGTTTGTCAAGGTCGTAGTAAGAGTACAAGGAATGCAGGAATTGAAGGAAACGTACCTTCAGTGCACCATAACAGGTGCTTACTACCTTGAGGGTCCAGTGACTTTGACCAAGACCAAGCAAACAACGTCAATGACGAGCAAAGTGTTGCCGCACCAAAACCCCGGTTTCTATTATTGCAGAGACAATTAAATCATCCAATTAATTTTATGGAGCCCGTTCACGCAGAGCAAAGATCGTAGAACGGAAGCTGTCTCGTTAAGTCATCCATTAAATGCATGTAAACTTTTGTTTAAATCCATATCATGATCCAATTATGCTTCATTCTAATGCTGAAATCCGACTGATAAAAATATTATTGTGTGATAGTAATGGGAAATAGGCAAAATTTTACCTGAGGTGATTTATATAAGGCCACTGGTGTACATTAGCAAGGGCCTAATACTGCAGTAAACAACGCAGCTCGAACTCTTCCTTTCATCATTTGAAAAGATGTTTTTTTTTCAAGACCAGACAGTTTGTCGTGCAGAATACCTGAACTTAACAAAGTGGAAGAATACATATTAACCGAAATATCCACCAGTCTCCGCAACGCTTGAATAATTATTATCGGCCAACTACATGTGGATTTTAGTATCAGCCTGCTAAATGCTTGTCTTTCGCCTAATCTGATTTCTTTCATTCAGCTGTCTACATGATATCGCTATCAATAGGAGAAGCTATATCCGTCGGTCTCGCGATAATGCACAGATGTACAAAAACCGTAACTAGATAACACTCTGAGAGCGCATACCTCATCCAAGCAAAGCAAACGTTAACGAAACATTCCAGGGTATCTATTAAATCATCATCAAAATTGAGTCACTCGTGCCGCCTTCGTTCTTAAAAGTTACTGAAAATTTCATGAAGATCCATCCATAACTGATCTTGGCGACAGACAAACTGCGAGAAAACTATAACCTGCTAGGCGGAAGTTAACTATCAACGCTTCATATGGTACGCTGGCAAATGTCTTACTAGGTACTAACATAGAAACAAAAATAAATAATTCACTAGCTCATAGAGATGCCGTACTCCTGCTAGAGGGCAATTATTTATTCATTAGTGTACACGACCGTCAAAAATGACGGCGAAGAATTTGTGATTTTACTTTTCCACTGATTATAACTGTGTTGTTAATTTAGCAACATAGGATGCATTGCTATTGCCAACTTGAAGAAACATAAAAAATCAGCATTCTAGGCCTAAATTATGTTAAGCATCGCAAACCTGTCCTTTGGTGATACGCTGCAGAGCAATACTTATTTTTAGCACACCATCAACTATCGCTCCTAATATACATAAATTGAGCTTGGTATTTTAGGCGCTCGATGCTATCATATTGGCCGGTGCCTTTTGCTCAATCAAAAAGCCACTTCATAAAAGTAAGAAATCAAATTGAGAGAAGAATAAATGCCGCACGGAAATCCTGGTGTCTGCCTTCCGACTGTACGCGGAAGAATAGTTTACCCTTTGCTCCGTTTATCTTGAACTCAGTCTGGACTGCAGCTTGAACTCAAAGCAGCTGGAGTTTGGGTGTGCGGAGATTCAGAAGAGTACAAATCAACATGTATGACAATGGTTAGAGGAACTGTATACATCTTCACTAATTGGGCTTCAACGTCTGGAGAGCAAGGAGTACATCCAAATGTAAGATGACTTTTTCCACAATCTAGAATCTGGTCTCGTTTCTTTCTATAGGCCTTCAGCGAAGCGTAACAGGATGGCCAGTCTTTAATCTAACCAAGTTTTCACCTGTTTTCTTGAAGCGCGACGGAAAATGAACAGGTAAATAAATGAACAAAGAAATGAATATATTTTGAGTTTTATCATATTGTAGATACTGTCTGCAAAGGGAAAAATTAACGAGACTGAATGAAATCAGCTGTTCAGATCAATCACGAACTAACTTTTTCCTCGCACACTTAAGCATATCTGTTGTGAGACAACAGCGCCATCATTAGCCCTATTTCAGCCAAATTTTGTTATTTGGTTCTAGTGATCTCTGTTCTCTTGTACTTCTACGGGAGAAGGCTTTTCTATCAGAGGGATGAGGGTCTGTAAAGGCAAAGGTAAAGTCACCGTGATTGCACCCTTCACTGGGAAACCTACACGCACTGGTTCGTGCTGCGCATATATACCAACTGCTCCCAAAATAACTACGGCTGCATTCGGCCACGGGTCGTCAGGAACTATGGTGCAATCGACGGAAGGTTCTTTGCGACGAACTGCGTACCCCAACCCTTCCCATTTCTGGGCAAGGTAAGCGCCTCCACAGTATAGCTGCGCATGCCTATCAACTGCTGACTCAGCGCATACGATGAGACATGATAAACTGGGGCTAGCCTTTATTGCCTACATAAATATTGATAGTTACACCACTCAAAACATGATCGACTGTTTCTTTTGAGCGACAGCTGAAGGGTTAATCTCTTTGAAAGTGATTATAATTTCTGAAAAATAATGTACTTCCAACGGTCAAGATGCTGTGCACCTGGTAGCAAGCATTGCTACAGTTTTTAATTTCTTCAGATGTATTACGCTGTGAGGCACGTAAAATATCGCGTACATGTGACGCAATTGCAGAAATAACTCGCATGACGGATTAAGCCAAACTCTAAATAGCAGCTACTACAGAGCATCTGCTCGTCAGTCTCTACCTGCTGTTGATATTTAATCAATTGGCACATTCTGCAGGGCTAGACTAGACATTTTTTTTTTGCGAACAGACAAGTACCTTGTGTGGAAAAAACACCAGATATTAGGAATATAAATTAACAAAATTAAAATATGACCCAGAAGGCGTTTCGAGGTAGTGAGCCGGGATTACTCGGATGACAATATTCAGAGACCCCGTCAGGAACGGAGGGGTAATACAAAGAAGGATGACGATCACATTCAGTCGTTACTCCTTCCGCGCACATGAATGAAATACAATACTATTATTTAACAACGCTGGGTACCATGCATGCGGCCCTAGGCTGCAGCCTTGTCCCAAGAAGAAAAAAGGCGCCGGTCTTTCAGTTTTGCAACCTTTTTCGCTTGTGACGGGGCCGCAAAAGGGCCGTCGGCGCCCAACTCTGCTAATTAGGCGAAGTGCCGACCCCGTTAACATTAACATGATGCGAAACTGACCGGACCAGCAGGGCACGGCGCTCCCTGTAGGTGCATCGCCTTACCTAAATTTAATGACATAATTTCCGTAAATGAACGAGAATGAGCGGCAATTAGGGAGCAATGCGCTACACGCGCCCTTATTATCCAGCTACATGTAAGGTGCTTTGGGCACGACAGGCGTCATACCTTGGGAATCTGGAGCGTGTAGCGAGGCAGCTCTTATGTAACCCTTTCATCTAGGGTAACTCTCGATCTTCTTGCGAGTGTATTCAAATTAAAATAAACATCAGTTACGATGAAGAATTATTACCGCTTTCGTAACTCAGCATATCGCTAGCTATACAGTCTTAACTTTGGCTTCTCGAAAGCAGGACGCTGTTGTGAAACTCTTTCTGGTCACAAAAAAAATTGCTTATGGTTTAACTTGAAAGGGGAAAAGATCTGACTGCCCTTCAAATATGCTCAAGTTATTTTGAAGTAGGAAATTGAGTCCTCACTTACAGCTTGCAGCAGATAGCACAGTTTCAAGTGGCAACAATTTGATAGGCACTGAGGCCCCCCGAATAGACATATACGCGGAGATCGGACAGACCGACATTTATGTCGCCTGTACAAGCTAGCGATTGCTTCTCTACTGCAGTCTGTAAAAAGAAGGCGAGGGATGTTTCGGGAATTGCAAGTCGATGCTATTATCTAGAGATACCTCGCGTAGCGAATGGGATAACTCTTCAGGGTTACTGTCAGCTCAAACAAAAGAACACGAAAACTAGGACTCTTCACAGCAATATGCATGTGGGAACCCTAACCTACTATGTTACGAAATATGTATATCAAGGAGGTATGTACATAAATTATGCATATGCATAATGCTAATTACTTATGCGTGCATAATATTATATTCAGGCAAAATATATAATAGTCCTGCGTGCTGTACGAAGGTATAAGAGTTTCATATATGAATAAAACTTAGCCGGGACCAAATGTGGTGTGAATGAGTCATAACGACGATTCAAAGTTATAGAGAGCCGGACTTCAGGCTTTTGTAGGTTGGGCTCTTAATTCTTACTAAAATATAGCCGTGCTATATTTTAGACGCGAGAGAAACCGTAGGGACAGTTTTTGCTCAAACTGTCTGTATTTGACGACATCCATTTTACTGTATTTCGTGTATGGGTACACTGCAAGTAGCTGCCCAGTCATGAGAGGGAGATTGTATGAATCAAGTCGAAAAAGTACGGTGATATTTTTAAACACCTTTTGTGAAGAGCTCTTTGAACTGAATATGAAGTGTATATAAGGCTCCACTCTAAAGAAGAAGCTAAACCATACCGACCCATATCTTGCCTCTGGTGCTGTGAAAGTGTCCACAAGCCTTCACTTCAATTTTCTTCTGATAATTGTTTATTGTTCATTTAGTATGTGTTCTCTCTTCGGTTCGTTATGCGCTTTAAGGGCCCCATTGACTACGCATGCCGCCAACTCCAAGTCAAGTACATGCAAGGTTGAAGCTGCGACTTGTGCAAACTTGCTTTCACACACACCCACTGCCCAAGCCCAATCTCTTAGTTCCGCTGCTAAAAACTGTCAGCCGGCAGCACGAAGGAGGTCGAATAGAGATATTAAACCTCCTTGCGCAGTACAAGCTGTACCCTCCGCACACAAATATCAGGAAAAACTGAACAGCTCCAACTCATGCCTAGACATTTGGCTCGAGTTGGAGCATGAGCGTCTCCACACACTACGCAAATTGGCATGAATTGGCATGCGTACTGAATTTGAGTAACTGTTGGCGGCATGTGTAGTGTGTGTGGCCCTTAGGGGATGAAATTTGCAATTAACGACGATTCTTCTGGCGACATTATTTCATATAGGTACTAATAGGCTGCTCAGCCGTACCGTTCGTCGATGTTGACGTCATTTTTCGAAGCTAGTTTCTCGTGAGCCTCCCTGTTACGCTCTTTGCTTCTGGCCCCAATATACCACGTACCTACGTTTCATTGCTAGTACAGAACATAATATGTATATATACGCATAATTAATCTACATACCTACGTGATGTACATACTTCATAACACTCGTTCGTGCTGCGGATATAAGCCAATTGGCTCCAAAAAAGCGTCAACCACAGATCGTCAGGAACTATTGTGCCATTGACGGAAGGCTGTTATTCAACAAACCATTCCCCGTAACCCTCCTTATTTCTGGGAATGGCCAGTACCCCCGTGGCAGCTGAGCAGATATAAAATGCCAAGTAAGCACGTTTGAGATTCAGGTTTTGATTTCGCTTTTATTTGGAGCATCAACTATTGAAAGTCGACCTTATGTTTGCTCAGAGCGTTTGAGAAGCATAAATGCCGTTGGATAGGGGGAGTTTTGCCTAGCTAGGCCGCCGAGTCATCACGAAAGTTTGAGATCGATCACAGGGTGGGCAAAACGAGCTGCCTTTTGGATATCTCTGGGAAAGGGCCTGTTGGTCTTAAAAAGAAAAAGATTGTGCAAGAGATGCTGCAATGATTGTGCAAACAGGGCATGGAAGAAAATTCCATGCCAATATTGGAACTTGTCATTATTGCAGTGACGGCACGAAGGAACACCACCAATAGCGATGTGGCTAAAGCACCGTGAAGTCCACTGGAGTCTGTTGTCTCTGTATTTGCCCACTATGCTAGATTAATAGCTAAGGCTGAAATAATAAACCTAATTCAAAACGTAAGGGTAGTCTCCCCACACCTAATGTTATGGATAAAACTAAACACCTAATGCTAAGGTCAAAATTAATTACCTAACGATAAGTCAGTCTATGATTATTGAACAACTAAAACTGAGACTAAAATTTAACATCTAACCATAATAATGGTGAGTTCAACACCTAATGCTAAACTCTGATAGCTGTGCAAAGTGTGTTCGATTGGGCTCCGAAATTTAACCTTCGAGGCTTGATTTGACCTAAACATTAGACAGAAGCTTTGGCTTTGTCGCTTTGAATCGTGCTGCAAGTGTTAGAAGCAACGCGATTACCTTTGAGCCTCCTGAAAACTCCATTGTACAGAGCAAGATTGGGTCTTGTAAGTGTGAAGGTTAACCGATTAAAGGGTTAATGTCCGAAGCTCAGTTGACCGGGTTGAAGTCAACTCACCCGTCAACTGCTGCTGACGAGCCAAGTCGAGGGGACTTGGCTGGTGCCAACTTTAGCGACCCAATCGAACACGCGCTGAGTGACGTTCACGGCAATATGTAACGTCGCCACCCCTAAAACTTTGCCATACAGTGCCTGAAAACTGTCACGGCGGCAAATCAGTATCTCATGCAACATTCTCAATTTCGACAGCTAAAAACGTACAATAACTCGAACGCCTCAAGGCGTAAGACCATCACCCGCGATTAAAGAGGGGGGGGGGGGGTAATTGGAAGTGCTGAGGAGTTACACATTCAACGGCGACATTTTCGATGGTCAGCTAACTCTAGTGCTTTCTATTTTTTTTGTATTTTTACAGCTCAGTCAATCCACCTGACTGCCTATAAAAATTGTGATGATGGCTCAACTCCTTCTGCCTCTTTTTTGAGTCGGCAGACAAACGAACAGACAGACCTACAACGTCAAGGGGCACATTATCACCACTTTTCGCCGCGTTCGTGAGTGATAATCATAAGAGAGTAGAAACGTAAAATATGTTGCACGGTTCAGGCCTATATATGTATGTACCTGCACTATTATTTTTATTCTTTTTAATAGGAGAAGTAGCTACGTTGTGGCGATGAGAAGTTTTATTCTAGGACAGCGTGACATCTGTAAATCCCTAGAGCTTAGAGTAACTTTGAATTTAAGTAAAGTAGGAAAGTTTCTTTTTTCGAAGATTATGTAGAGCCTCTCGCTATTTGTTCTACCCTGTAGGATGTGCCCTAATGTACCGTCATGATTATCTTATAATAGATATAATAGCGCTAAGTATAGAGAATTAATTAACATCTTCAAGATCTTAGTTGTCCATTAATTCTCTAAACAACTATGGTCCAAGACGTCCAATCTTCCAAGAAATACATGTTACTCGGGGTTTTTACGATAAGTGGGGACCGGATAAAATCATGAGACTCGAGATACGTTTGTAAACGTTGATAGAAGGTCACATAATAGTGTTGCCAAATGAAATCTGGGTTTTCCCGCTATAGACTCTCGAAAAAAAAAAGCTTAACAATGCTAAATATTTTTACGCAGTAGAAAACTGTACTAACTTAGAGCAGTATTTTACAAGAAAAATCACGTTTTAAATTACATTTTATGCAGCCCATTTAAAACTGTAGAGCTATTTAAGGGTAAAATACAGTAGATTTAAAGTTTTTTTCTCGTTGATAACAACTTTCCAGCACTTTTTAATATGTTTATAGTGCTAATTTTCTTTTTAATATTTTGTGAGCACATGACAAAACCCTGGTAAAAGCATTTTGTTGGTCTAAATTTTTGTATTAATTAAACTTCTGAGTAATAGTTTGTTTACTGCTACACTTCCATACTACTGCTACACCATACCATAATTTTTCCAGTGGGTGGGTCTATTAACCAGCAAAATTCTTCACAGCGTCTATGTTAGCGCTTTTTGATAACAAAACTACTTCATTGAAGCAATAGCACACTTATACAGGGATACGATTAGTGAGAATATTTTAGACTGAAACAAAGTTGAGGTTGAGGTTTTTGAAAACGCTGATGGCTTTTGATTTGTGATTATAAAACAATTTTCCAGACTTTGTAAAGAATATATTAGTTGTGTAATTATTTATTTTTCAGTTTTATGGAATGTTCGTTTCGTCTTACCTGCCACTGTATATCACTGCTGGTTAAAGTTTTCTCAACTTTGTATCTCAACTGTCGTTTTTTTATTTAGAAATTCTGCAATTTTAGCTTTATGGTACAATCAGGAGGAAGAATCCTTTTACTGCGCGTTATCAGGCCGCCCCCATTGTCCGGCCACCGGACGCCACTTTGTTTGTATGAGCTGGCTTTGGGTTCGGGGCTCTGGGTAGCCCCTGAATTGGAGGAAATGCCACTCTAAAGGCGGATGAGACCTTT
>LQNS02277999.1:10761989-10774613 GCA_001587735.2 Parhyale hawaiensis
TATCTTCAGTCTTTCAGTCTCTCTCTCTCGCTCTTTGCCGGTGTGTGTACTCCCGCAATGATCCATGTTAATGAATGCAGTCTTTCTTGCTCTCTCGCTTAAAGATTTTTGGTGTGCGGGCACCCTAAGAAAATGACAGACCCACCTCCTGCTTGTATCGTCCTTTGCACACAGGCATCGTTGAAGGCTTCACGAGGTCTTCGGTGAATACGACGGCGAGCATCGTTTACATAGAGACAGGATCTTGATTCATCTGACAAGATGACACTTCTCCAGCCCTCGACAGTACTATGTGCGTGTGCTCTGGCCCATTTCAAGCGAGCAAAATAGCAGGAGATGGGCCGTCATTGACGTTTTGCGACAATTCCAACCCAGATGTAAAGCGATTCCGGTAAACAAGTCGTAAAATGCGGCGGAAGTTCCTATCAGCAATTTTTTTTTGCAACCACAATTACGACTAGCATAGCTTTTTTCAACCGATTGTTTCCATTGTTTGAAGACTCGCTAAAGAATACGGCATGAAACACCAGCAAAACGCCGCTACTTCCTTTACTCCATGTTCATTAAATCAACCGAGAGCAATACCTTCTTTTTGCCATTCCGTGACATCATGTTTTCTTCCCATCGTTCTAGAGCAGATCAGGAACACTTCTATACCTGGGCTGCTGTGAATGAAGACTGGTGCCTCCAAAGTGCTTTCACATAACCTAAACTTCTACGGGGTTCAAAATTCTGCTTAATGCGTACTTATGGAGGTCCTACACCTTATTAGTAACAGGTGAAGAATTTTTTTGTAAGGGGAGCTTTAAGAACAAATTTGTAATTTCCGTTAACGTTACTTCGCTTGGCGGAGGTATGCGCTCTTAGAATGCTCTAGCTTCTTACTGTAAAGGAATTTCAATTAGCGGTTAATTTGAAAGTGGAGCGATAAAAAAGTTGGCAATGTGATTGCTGTCTGACTGTCGGCATGGAAGATACGATCACAATTTTGGGCTCGAAGTCAGGTTCCTGCAGAACTGACAGATAGGACTGATCAGGCTGCTGTTTTCATGGAAGCCTAGCCAACACTTAAACGCTTCCTCCTATTACAGTATTTTTGCTGCTACTAGCAGGACACAACCTTTCTTTACGGCAGAATTTTTGCCTGTAAAGAAAATGTAGCATTAGCGTAGCCAGCCATCTTTTTTAGGACGAGGGAAATGAATGAGTTGACAGCTAAGCTAGCGCTTCACAGTCCATCCCCGCAGTCATTGCCGAAACGCTGTAATAATGATCAATGTACTTATATTTACCTATACGTAATTTATATTTCTTACATTGAGATAACATACAGAGTTTCGAATTTCGACTTAGCAAACGTGAATAGTGATAAAATGAGTACCGAGTAGAATCTAAGGTTCACACGATTCAAAGTAGTTATCATCTTCGAAGTGCTTGACAGATAATTATAATATAACTGATCCTTGAAGCGACAAAATCAGATAAAAACTATTCATGTCTCCTCAAAAGGGTCGGCATAATATGACTCAAGTGTCGTTCATTTAATACTTCGTCTCGGCAGAATACGTTCTGGTGTCTCCTTGCACTCTCCTTAGAATTATAATTAAGGCGGGCTTACACGATGGTCAAATGAACGTGTCTGAATATGTTGTCTACATTTAAATAGCACAAAACTCTCTTAGTGCTAAATCCCTGCAAATGCGAAGACATGTTCGAAGCACTTGTCGTGATGCTCGCTCAGCTAACCGATTTAGCTTCTAAAGCCCAGTGCCCACGTATATAACAACTTTCGTTGCCGCTAGCAGCTTCGAAGCAACTCAACTAAGCCGTTTACGTAGCCACGGCACGGCTTCATCTAGCACGAAATTTAACTGTTTAAAATGTTCTCGAACATTTTAGTTTCTACTGCAATTTTTACACCATAGAAAGGGGTAATGATAAACTTTCAACCATCACTCTCAATTAGGAGCAGCTTAAGTCCACGAAGATGGGTATTTTACGAATTAGTGCACAATATTCATAGAAGTCTTGTTGAAGTCACATTCACGATTACACAGTCGGATTAGTTGAGTTGGCTCTAGGCCGCTGGCGGCACCGGGCTTGACATGTTAGTACCTCTTTTACCTCTGTTGGTAAATGCACAATAAATGTGTCCATACAGGCTCAACAAACCATACGGATAATTTACTAAGGAAACTCGTTCACAAAACTATCGAGTGAATCCGCGGCTAAACTGAAACTGGCTGGGAAGTGGAATTTAAAAGCTTGAAACTACTGACTTTCTTTACTGTTCTGCCTTCTTGTTTGCATCGTCCCAGTACTCGTTACCTTTCCAGAGTTCATAGTCCCACTTGATATACCTCATGTCCCATCACATATCATCTATGTGCACCGCTACTAACGCTTTGGACAATAAAGCTTAAACTATGAAAGCTATTAAAAGAACAAAAATGATCAAGTAAGTTCGTTCTTTGCTTATAGGCACCTTTTCTCTGACATTAGAGGCACATATTCTTCCGCTGTCACTGCGATTTTTCTTCTATAACTTAGCCTGCGTTCTATTGATGGTGTGTTCTATTGACTTGCTTTTTCTAATCACCACGTGAGTCTTCTTGAAGGACATCGAATCGTTATCGACATATCCCACGCCCTCCTTACTCTCCCCACCCCTCCAGTAATACTACGACTGCAGTGGTGTCTTGAGGGAGGTTTAAACTTTCTGTACGTGCGTATAATAAAACATGGAAGTTTTATTGTTCTTGGCACCCTTCATTCTCATTGTCTTTCCTTTCTGTAACAGAAGTGCATACAGGGATACTTAAGTTAATGTACCCAGTCTGCAGCAAGCAATTTAATATGGCCGGTGATCGAAGTACATAAAAGATATTTCTTGGGGTATATTAAACATAAAACCCAGAAGACTTTTGAAAACTCTCCTAGCATAAAAGATATTGTATAGCGCCTTCGCCCCTAACTTTTCGCATACCATTCGCATTCAGTTAATGTTTTTAATCATCGGAAAGACTGAGCCGTTTCTTTCTCAGAATAATGTGATGGGCTTTCTGCTAAATAATGAAAAAATCCCAGTGTTTCATTCAGCAACTACATACAGCGTCGAGTTCTTATCAGAATAAGTAATACAGTATTTTATTTGACTATAATAAGAAAAAGCAAGCTTGCGTATCAGAGCCGAAATTGCACTCGTTACTTCCTCTAAGACTAATTCATCGCAGCGAAATTTGATTCATTACGCCTTTGTTGCATCACAAGCTCAAGGAGGTACACCAAGTGCTGTGTAAATTTTAGGATGATAACTGTGAGATACAATACAGGACAGGCTTCTCAAACTTGCATCTCCCTCGATCAATTTAGGCCCAGTTGTGTTATACGCCGCCTCTATTGGCGCCAGTGAATAATTTGGGAAGTATAAATGCAAATGTTCAAGTTACTGCATGTGCAAAGGAGTAAAGTTACAGCTAGGAGTTGAAGTGTGCGTTAGAGAACGTGAAGAGGGGACTTGCAAGAAGTTATGGTCAAGGACAAGTTGAAGATAAATGTAATTTGACGGTCGCGAAAGCCTACGTTGCATTACGTGGCAAGCTCTGTTATAATTTGCAAACTGCTAACACCTGACGTCAGAAATATCCCAAAGTAGATGTCGTTTGACGTTTCATGGCCGCATCGATCTGCAGCCGTAGTAGATCCACTCAGGTTAGACTCGATGGCGACCTTAAGTTAAGTAGGTAAGTTGGTTAGGTTTTTTTACAACTTCATCAAAACTTGAAAAAAGGTACTTTTTATCTGATGAGGCCGTTAAGTAGAAACGATTTCAGGTTTCTTGCAATTTTAGTTCTTGCAATAAACCTTAAAAGAAGACCTTTCAGTTAGGCCGCACCTTCGAATGCTGGAAAGTTTACTTGTACAATCGCCTAATAACTTAAGCTACCCATTAAATCCTTATTTAACGCATTTGGCGACGCGGAGCTGTTCTTGGTCGTTGCAACAATGTTTCTAATCTCTCATATCATCACATTTCCCCAACAAATAATATTGAGCAGCTACAGCTACCAGATGTGCAAGTTCTTACTTAACTTCAAGCACCTAACCCATTACCGCAATGTTTACCTCGCCCAGTGCCCTATCTCCTGAAGAAACAATATCGAGTAACTTTAGGTAAAGCTTGCGTTCTCAGCTCCCGTCTTCGTCCCAGCTTCCCCATCATCCGTCAGTGCTGATAATAAGGTCCAATTAATCCCGTTCGTTTATAGCTATCAGTCATAAGGGTTTCTTAGACCAACAAAAACAGCCCTTATGACCGTTAGAGAAGCTGCATCATTCATGGAGTTTTGTAGAAGCTACTACAAACAGAGGCAGCGATCGATCTCGAGGAGCAGTGTAAGGGATGGTTCCCGATTGTGGCAAACGACGAGAAATGGAGGTTTTCCAGAGGTCTTGCCCAACAACGACTGCTTCTTTGGGCTACCGAAAAGTTTTGCCCAGGCAAAAGTATGAATTTTCTTTCTGCAAGAATAATAGCCGCCTGGGGAACAAAGCTGCATTCAAGCAGGCGTCGTGCTACGCTTCAAACGCCCTCTTTTTCAGAAAGATGGGTAGACGAATGGTCTCGATTGAAGGATACACCAGAATGCACGCTACAGCAAAGCAGGGCTTGAGCACTGGCGATCGAGGCAAGCCGGTAACAAATTGACAAAAGCTTTTAATTTCTACGAGGACAATTTGTTCACTTTTCACATGCATAGTACTGTAATCGATGAAAATAAAGGACATCCAGGTTCCATGTATTTAATTAACGTAAAATAATACTTCTTCTGGATTACGAATTTTATTTTTTCCAAGCTTTCGACATTCTCAGCGAATGTCGTTGTCAAGGTAGGAACTTCAAAAGTTTTGAAGTTCAAAAGTTTTGAAGTTCCCACCTTGACAACGACATTCGCTGAGAATGTCGAAAGCTTGGAAAAAATAAAATTCGTAATCCAGAAGAAGTATTATTTTACGTTAATTAAATAGTACTGTAAGTACGAAAATCTATAATTGACGTGGACATTAGAATTGGGGTATCCTACACTTCGTATGTCTGAAGGTAGGCCAGCTTTCAAATGATAAGTACTAATTCAAATAATTTTGAGCGTTTTATTTATGACTGTTTGGTCTATCTGTGTCGACTCACCCCAGAGTTACCCCATTAATGCATGATTTAATCTTAACATTCTCGTGGGAATAATACTATTTGATACGGATACGCTATGCATATAAGGGTTTAGTGGCAGTTTGCCTCGAGCATTGGATTGTTTATCCGAAGTTAAGGGCAGAGCAAATCACCCGTCATTCGGTATTATATAAGTTAACTCTGAAAAATTTCAAACGATAATATGTCTGATACCTTCTTCTCTATCACATGGTATCCTTGGTTATAGATGTTTATCGTAGTAGATATGGTAGAGTGCTGTACTTGCACACTGCAATCGGGGATTTATGTCTTCGCCAGGAAAGTGAATTTTTGCGATACTCGCGAGTCGACATTGCAGCGTCAGCGTTTCTAGCATTTGCAGTTCACCGCGAGAACACTGGCCTAACCGGAAATGGGGACAGTCAGGAGTCGCCGTTGTGACAAGGTGTGTTCCGTCTCTGACACTCGGTGATGAAGTGTAGCTGTGCACTTCTTTCGGCCCTAAGAGGCATTTATTTGCAGCACGAACCAGTGGGCGGGAATTTCCTACTTCTTCGTGATGGGCAGTAAGGATGACTACACCTTATGAACTACATCTAATTTTAAAAGTAAAAATGCTTACAAAAATTAAAACCACCTACGCAAGAAATTGACCCACTAAGCCGCATATAAGCACACACAGAGAAAGAATATGGGTGCACTGTTATACGGTGGTTACATTCAAGGTTTAAGTCTCCCAATCTAGGAGTTGTTGATCTAAAGAAAGGAAAACGAGAATAGAATAGATAGCTGGCAGTAAACTGACCCACAGGCCCATTGCCAGAGAGTAGCAGGGACTTACGCTCCAGTCCTCTCTACATGAGCTATAGCCATTAGTTCTGAATCTTGAAGACTTTTGAAGGAAAAAAGAAAAAGAAAAAAATAAAATCAGGCATGGAGTAAATGGCACAAGCACATTTAAATGATGCAGATCCAGGGAGCTTGGAGACGTCAAGTTAGTCGTGGCATGAAAATCAGCGTGGGTACACTAGTGTAAATATATTGCATGGCTCTCCACTGAGTGAAGGCATTCATTTCTTAATTATAATATGGATTACGGAGGCTTAGAAGCTTTGGCCGTTAGGAGTTTGGCACTCCTAAGGAGGAGTGCATAACTGAGGAGGAGGTTGCTCCCAATATTTGTCGAGATAATTTTTGAATAAATTGATCGACTCTGCACCAACAACTTCGGAGGGTAGTCCATTCTAAATCTTCGCAGTGCAGTGCGGGAAAAAATGTTGGCTGAGAGTAGTTCTTCGATCTTTCTGGTCGTTGTTTCATAAGCGATCATTTGTATCTCTCTCAAAGAGTTCCGGTATAATATTATTATGCACGTCGTTGAAGCCATCAAATACTGGACTGTTTCTATTAGTCGACCCTCGTATGGCTTGCTCCGCAGCTGAGGTATCAACTTAAGTGCTTTGCGTAGGATTGTTTCCATTTGGTCAATATCTTCGCACAAATTCTAGACGCGGGCGCACTAGTGCTTTTTACAAAGGAATTATTATGTCCCTGGTTATGTACTCAAAATTTCTGGTAATGAAACCCAGTACTCTGCTTGCCCTTTCAACACACCTGTCAACTTGATGACTGAGTTGTTGTAGATCGTTTATGATAGTTACTCCCAAATCACGTTGTCGGGTAACAGCAGCAAAGAGAAATTTCTCAGTTTCGCCGTGCGTAACCCATCCGCGGAGCTCCACCGCGCATGGAAATGATGAGTCGAAACAGAAAAAAAAGGATTAAAGTTTGAACGGATAGCAAAGCGTCCAGAGGACGTCATGATAGCTAAGGTAATAATTAACACTAGCGGGACCCGTGGAATTCCACAGTTCAATAAAGACTATACTTTCCAAAATGACCCAACCCACACTACATTATTGCAGTTTACCTCAGTTTAACCTAACGCAACTCTTATAACATAGTTCACCCCGTCTGAGTAAACGTCCGTCGCTCATTCCAACTCAATAATGTCTGTCTATCCAAGTCTAATTATATCGTATAAGCGAACGTGATCGGTGGGATTTCACCGATTAGTTAATGCTCTCACTTTATAAGCTGTAGCAATCTAAGCAATACACTACTATAACGCACCTAACCTAATACAGCTCATCTAACATAACCTACCACATAAATAACGCCAGTCACTTAATCCTGACGAATTCAGTCTGACGATAAATGGGAACGTTACTTCCTACCCTTCTGATTACGCTGCTGTGGGTGCAGCTGGAACCCCTCAGAAATTCCACAGAATAGAAGCAATGTTCTTCCGTGATATCTCAGTCCCGTATTATCCGAATTTTCCCCTATCTAATACTGAAAGAACCTGTAGAAATTCTACAATAAAAAGAATAGCTCTTTAATTATGATACCCTCGGACCAGTATCACGCATACCAAAGTTGAAAATGTCGCAAGTCTATAGCCTCGAGGCGTCTACCTTAGACCTGCGAGCCGCATAGAAGCTGAAATATGAACTTGACTACTTCTTTCTTTGATACCTTCCCGGGTAGTATCCAAGAGTACCTCGGGACACTCTAAATTTCTTCCATCTTTTAGAGAAGAGCGTGACACACACGGTTAGTGAATGTTCGATTTTTTGTCGGTGAATCCGATTTTTTCTCACTATTTCGGAACCTATCATTTTCCAGCTTTGTTTAATGCAATACAAAGCAGTATACAATAAACGAAAATAGATTGGGTCAATTGTTTCATTCGCTGTACAGTATTCTTTTGTTCTGAAGATGCCATTGCATTTCCTCTTGTTCTGAAGATGTCATTGCATTTCCTCAGACATCGCACTGTACTGGCTGATGCTCTCCCAGCAGCACATTCTCTTCGAAAAATGAATTCAGAGCAGAGATGCAAATATTACCAGTTTTCTTTATCCAGGGCGTATCTTGGCTACGCCGCAGACCCTATGAGGAATGTCATCCGCTACCAGCAAAGCAAGTAAAATTTTTGTAAGGAAAACGAAAGCGTAGATATGATACNCACACACACACACACACACACACACACGTAGATACAAGCGTATTAATATATAGAAGATTCTTCATTTGGAAAGAATCCCTATTACACTGGAGGTGGGAATTCAACTAACATCACAGTTAGACAGTGAGTACACGATTTCGCTTGAACAATCGCAGTGTGAATGGATTCCAACCACTGATGAAAATTATAGTCAACTGTCAATAAATATATAAAGCTGTTTCTGTAGGCACATAATATGGATGAATGTTAAACTCTCGGCAGGTATGGAAATTGGTGAACAACATTTTGAAGAAAACTCTTCAGTTAACGAAGAAGGTATAACTACGTGGAATCAGACTAAACAGGGATGGAAGAGTATGGATTAACCAGTATTTGCTTTCCATCCACAGGTTCTGCCCCTTTTAAACACTTATATGTTAAAAAAATTGGAAATAGCAAGGAATTACAACGGGACAGTAGGGAGATTTTGAAAGCACTTTTCCACGATTTTTTTTTTTTTTTTTTGCTCCATGTAAGTTCTATCAGAGGGTAGTGAAACTGGATTAGAGTATACATATGTATAGAAGAAATCATTGATCATATATAGGAGTCTTATCTTAATTTTACTCAATCTAACGCTTTTCCAGCTTTGAAACGATGCTGGCAAGAAAATATACAATGTGTATTGCACTCGTCAATATTGTCAATAAAGCTATCGACAAGATGTTCCAAGACGACTGCTTTGTTGCGCAACCGACATATTTCAAAACAGGTAAGCTAGTGAGGAAATGATCAGCAGTACAATGAACACTGTGACAAAATTCCTCAAATTTTTAGGAGAACAGATTGGCAGCAGAAATGCCAACAAAATCCTGTAACATTTACGGCATTGCCCGTAATTTTTCTAGCACTCCTGAAAAAATAAAAAAAACCTTCGATACCGGATTCGAGCCCTCGCCGTAGTGGATCCAAAGTCAATGCTCGAACTGTGAACGCTGTCAAGAACTCGAACATTAAGTTGCACGTTGCTGTTGTGTTCAAGTTTTATCATTTTAATTTCGATCCATTATCTTATTCGCAATCGACTGATACAATGTTACAGTCACATATTTACTAAATGCTATATTTTTAATAAACTGACTACATGGATCGCTATTTGTTTAGCACAAATAAATGCATGTGTTCTGAAACAAACTATATCAGAAAAACAGTATCGGTTGAATAAGTCTTAAAAAGTACACTTCTTCTATTATGTTTCTTAATGTTCATTCCATTTACGAGATTCGTCATTTATTATGCAGATTAAATGATGTACCACCTGCATGGATCATAAGGTCAACGTACGTATACTATATTTATTGAAAAAGCTAGTACAATTGTAACAAGTTCCCATTGTACATCGAATACAATGACCATTTATAGGGAACTACCACCTGGTACCATACCTGTGATACCCGTGATGATACTTCGGACGAGGTCCAGGCGACGTTACGCACTCCGCCCACCTTGTTCAGAGGTGATGCTGCAGTCCGTGACCAGCGCGGTGACTAACAGCGAGTTATCCCCACAGTTCACGTAGCCGCTTGCAGCACGTTTATCTGGCACTTTCAGTAAGCATGCGTCCAGTACGTGTTTAAATATTGCAGTCTCTGTACCGGTGACATTTCGAATGTGACGAGGCATTGTGTTGAATAATCTCGCCCCTCGGACCACGAAACTATTAGAATACTTTGTAGCTATCGCATCACCACCAGTTTTGATCGGAATGCGCACCTCACAAGTGCGACCAATAAGGTTTGAATATCTGGCCTGGATTCGCCCATTGGCATTGACAGTAATTCCTTCCAAAATTTTCCAAATATATAGATGATCGTAAAGCGCTCGAATCTCCTTTGAATTGAGTACATTTGAAGTTGAGCAAGTCTTTCGTGATAGTTTAAATCTTTCATGCCTCGGATCTTGGCAGTGAACGATCTCTGGATAGCCTGCAAAGTAGGGGAAGGAAAAGTCGCTGGGTGAAGAAGAATACGGAAATTATCCAGTAAACAAGAATACGGTACTTTCCAGGCCACATTAGTTTTCCTCCACCAAAGATAGATTTTTCACAGTGAAAAGCATGCTTCGAAATATATAAATAAGAAAAAGCAGATCTGTATACCGTAGACAAGGGAGGAACCGTGAGTTCCCGAAATGTGATGGGAAGTTTGCATCAATATTAAATATTTATGAGCTGCCACAACTTCATCATAAGTCCTAACCGTATAATGCACCATTGATTGAAACTGCCAAGTTTTGTTCTTCGCACGAACAGGCTACGACTAAATACAGTAATATTCATGCGTTTACTCATTGCTTGGAAGCGAGTGACCATATTTTGCTCACTTCATCAACCACGTTTTTCCAGTCTCAACCTTATATAAACTTCTCAGAAGCACCATCCCGTTACGTATTCAAAATGCTAACGAAATTGGGTACATAAGGCTGATAGTAAAGGGTTAAAATAAAAAAGTATTGTGACAAGACAAAATTGTTGCTTCTACAGGGGAGGCATGAAGTGGTTCAACCTCCTTTACTCATGCGTACAACTACTCTACCTTTCCATGACACAGTATATTTGAGATTGTATAATACCATTGATAAAGTGATTGAAAAGGAACAATGTAAAGGAACAATGTGATAACCTCTTAACATTCGTAAAACTCGTGAAGAGTAGCAGAAATAGCGTTATGTAGGAGATCTGAGTCACTTTGATCTTAACAATGTTGAAACGAGTATAAAAAATGCTTGGGAATATAGTATTTGGGAGTCTGAGCTGGAGTTGGTTAATTTTCTAATTGGGGTCTGTTCCACTTTTGACACTTGGGCACTTATTATTTACAATATCAATGCTAACTAGAGCACTCTGAGAGCGCATACATCCGCCAAGCGAGGCAACGTAAAACGGTAAAAAATTCAAATTGTCTCTGAAACCATAATTTTCTTTGTATAAACTCCAAAATCAGATCATATGTTCCTTTTGATAGTAATAATAGCTTATGCAATTTTCTTGAAGATCCGTTCTTAACTCTTTGAGGTATACTGCTAACAAACGTTATGACAAACATGAGTCAAACACACAAACGAACAAACCGATCTGCACCACAATCTAATCGTTTATGTCTTTTAACATTACTAACAACCCCTATGAATTTCATAAAGATTCATCCAACATTTTTTGAGTTATTGCGCTTACAAGCATAAATTAAAAATAGTAACAAACTAACGAACAAACTGATCTTTGCCAAAATTTGGTCATTTACTCTTTGTTATATGCTAAATAACTCATGCTAATTTCATAAAAATCTATCCATAACTTTTTGAGTTATGATATTGAGAAAAATGAGGCAGACAAACAAACAAACGGATGAACATACCTTCACCAAAAGTTAATCATCTGTTCCTCCTAACATACCTAACAAGCCGTGTAGATTTCGTCCAAATCAGTTCATAACTTTCTGAGTTATCTTGGTGACAGACAAAGAGCCAGACAGACAAACACGACGATTACATAACCTCCTTGGCGAAGGTAATTATAACTGTCTATTTGCTAGATGGTAGTTTTTATAGAATCACGCAAGAAATCAAAACAGAATGTTCTCTACCGCAAGGTATGAAAAACAAGTTATTTTCGTAGCGGAGAGGGTCCTCGATGTAGACCCCCTGGCTTTGTGGACTATTATTATTCAGGTACAAATTTTTATCCTTAAAAATTCGATATGTGTATGCATAGATAAATCCTAGCTTACATACGGAACTTAGGACGGTGGCCCTTTCAGCGGTGACTTTGCTTATGACTGGCAGGTATGTTAGGTTTGGTATGTTAGGGTTTGGTCACGCAAGTTAGGTTAGAATACTGCTAGGTGAGGTAAGTTTAAGAACTTTGCGTAGAATCGGTTAAGTCAAAGAAAACTGCCACGACCGCCGCCAAAACCGGTTGAAACAGAGAGCACCAAAGCCAAATTCTCGTTGTCGATTTTGACAGGGCGGAATCTCTAGTAATAATAATACAGTAAGAAGCCCGTCGTGAGAGCATTATTTTCATGCTCGTACTGGCCAAATTGATTTTCATTCTTGCTATGTGAGAGGTGTTATTTCTGCTATCTGCGGAGCATGTGATGTAGTGCCCACTCGTCTTCAAGGCGTCCCACACGTCTTTGAGATGTCATTATAATGAATTGAATGGTGTCGCGATACGCTCGGCAACGTCTTCGTTAGGGAAATTCAATTGACAGTTTGTCTTGAGATACATTGAGACGCTTCAAGAGTGCTGTTGTTGACAGCATGAGTGACTGCCGCATTGCGTTCGCTTATTAGGTTAGCGCTTAAATTGGAACAGAGCACAGTGTGCTGTACGGAAGAAGTCGATAGTGGAATATTTGATAAGATT
>LQNS02277999.1:10784359-10812305 GCA_001587735.2 Parhyale hawaiensis
GAATAGTTCGGTGCGATATAGGCAGTGTGCCACTGAAGCGCTAGACATTTTACAACGCGCCCTAGTCGGCTCACGAGCCTGTAGTTAAACGCAGGAATAGTTCGGTGCGATATAGGCAGTGTGCCACTGAAGCGCTAGTAGTAAAAACTTCTACTACTACTAGGCCATAGGGTTACGTTAGTTAGGTTCGCTCATCCTATGTTATGGGGCTTCGTGACCCCAGTGGGTTCGTGTAGGTTACCTTACCTATTAGCTAGGCCTTCGGGACGTCTGTCTTTCGTGCCCAATTTGCTTCCATCCGAGGATGATGAAACGCAACAGCCTGACTCACTGCCGAGCGCGCAGCGGACGTACGAAGTAATGACGTCACTAAAACAAACAATCCTAGCTACGTGTAGGAATAATGGTTGTCTAGTATAAATCAGACGTAAATTATCAACGCCAGAAGTAGCTTTAAACAGGCGATTGTCCGTAAAGAAAGGACGAGTGATAATTCATTAGCAAAAATAACACAAAAAGCTGAGCGATGACCGAAAAATAAAAATATTAGCCAAGCAGCTTCTGGGGTACACGCTCAGGCTTCACTCCCACATTCATTCTGACTGATTTGATGCAAGACATAGCAAACTTGAGTATTCCATTATTGCCCAAGTTTAACCGTAGAAGTTAGTATTACCATACCGATGATCAAACGAAGACAATTCTTGAAATTAAAATAATCCGCTGACATAACTATGCAGTTAATGGACTGTGGTTTGCACACTGGCTTGCTGGCTGGAATGGGTGGTGTAGATGCATATTTAGATTTCTTATAGCTGTAAGGCAGTAGTCTTATGCTCTTCCTCATTTCCATTAGGTGCAAATACTATCAACGTGAGAAAAAATTCAGATTTTCAGTTTTTCAGTGCACCGGATGTAAATACCCCTTGGTATATAGGTTACGACGCTCCATAAATATTCATTCATCTCTGATTCCTGAACGATAATAGTTTGTAAGCAGGTGCCGCCAAGCCGTTGGTGTTTGTCCATATGGCTGCTGATCAGGTGTGGGCCACGCAATTGAGTCTCTTGTATCTAGAGTGACTTCAATAACGGAGCTCATCAAGACGCCGCTGCAGAAAACGGCCATGAGAAAGCCACCGCAACATATTTTTGGTCCCACTCCCGAGGACTTATGTCGTTTCCCCCTATTCTTACTCCGAATACACATCTCACATCCGCTTCAAAGAATACCTTACAGTCGATATGTCGAACACTTCAGCGTATCCTAACTACGCATCTGGCTGGCCCTTTTCAGACGCCGAGCGTCACAAGCAAAGGGAAATAAAGCGTGAAAGAAATGAAAAAGCTGTAGACAAGATACGAGTGAAATGAGCTTTGTGTCTTTGCTTTTAAAGTGACTGACATTTTTTCAAGAAGCTCTAAAAAAGACAGCTATTGTTGAATTTTTTTCCAGCGTATGTCAGAGCTTCTTGCAAGTTGAAGCTGCCGCTATCTAATAGTGAAAAGCGTAACGTGCAGACACTGGACGGACAGATGGAGCCTCAAGCAGAATTATAATATAGATGATTTATCTGTCTTCTTGTCGACCTTTTGAGCACAATTACAACATTAGCAAGGAAATAAGGGTATAAACTTTCCCGTGTGTGAAAACTAGAACCATCACCCGGAAAGTACTTGTCGACAACACAAATGTACTAAAGAAATTCCCTGACCCTGTTCGGCTTGCCATTGGTGAAGCTATTTACATCATGGAGAACGCGCCAACAATAAACAAACAGAGTGAAAGTTTTACCAGAACGCTAAAACTGTATAATTCTAGAAGTTAATTTGCTGATGTATCAATGATACGCATCTATCACATATCTGTCAAGCTTTTCAATCAAATTTGGATTCTTGAAAATGAATGGAAGCCATTCGAAACGTTGAATAAATTTGTACCTATTGTGTAAATAAAATGACTCTCGGAGCATTGATCTATAACCTATCTGAACCAACAAAACGTCTTGTGCGCAGCATTGAAAAGAATAATAAGAAAATCATAAACTGTGACTCGTCCCTGGTCTTCAATAGAACGTGTTTAAGAGAAAATATATATATATATATATATATATATATATGACTAGCCACGTTGAGCCTTGCAGCGATAGAGTTAAGGATTAGCATTTAAACACCACGGGAAAAATTCAAGTCTAAAATAACAAGTCTAATACATTTGCTATTATCGTTTGGTACGACGTACGGTCGTACGAAAATTTTCAAGCATCGCTGAATAATAAGATGCATAGATACATGGTTAACCTATGATATTCTGATAGAACCTTTTTAAGTATTTCTTACAAAATTTTGAGATTCCAAAAAAGTTGTAAAGTCGACAAAAGTTATTTATCGCTTTTAGTTTCTCTGACGCTGTAGCGATTCATACAGCCCTCGTATATTGCAGAATGTAACCTTCTATTTACACTACATTGACAATGAGTAGAGAATGAAATAAAGGGAATATAGGCGTATATCTCAAACTTAATCCTAGAGGTGAGTAAAATTATCATTGAACATAATCATGCTTGTTTCTTTTGCGCATACTATGTTACCGTGTTTTAATTAATCACCGCGTCTAAATAAATGTAGAAAAAGAAGATAATGCTAATATTAAATGCATGCAATTGCGCGTGAAAAAAAAGAACCAATCTGAAGAAAGAACAGGCACACAAGCACTCCTAGAGAGTTTAAACGCTGATATAAATCAACACGGACGCACTCAAGCACCCTGCAACAACGTTCGGAACTGGAAGAAATAATGTAGGTGGAATTTAATACTTCAGTTATGTTTGTAATAGTAGCAAGTGATGCAACCAAGTTAACGTGTATTGTTTTTCACACAAACATATGTATCTACCGAAATTAAAACTTGTGTGCCCCATGTAATCCTGACCAACTTCATAAGCGCTATGTATTTCAGACGAGGAGTAGTTATTAGTAGGAACAGCACTATCTGAAGCTTAACCGAATAAATATATATACTTTTTCGGGTGAAGAATTAAATTAATACCGCCTTTAAGTGAATACAGTTGCAGTTAACGTTCATAAAATTAATGTGTATTGACAGTACAGAATGGCAATATGAACTTCGTTCTCGCTATGTGCGAATTCGGAATATGTGAATGGACAATAATTTTAACCACTGAATCTCTTTTGTGAGAAATATTCGGTCTTACGTGGTTTGAGCGTCGAGTGGGCCGTCCCGAACCGAGTGCGACCGACTCGCTGCCTCTCGTATTCTTGAATGTTTGCCGCCTCCACCGCCACCCACATTTAACCCGACCCAGTTTCAGTTCCACATTTGCGATCTTAGAGTGATTATTTACCTTCAATATAGTAGCTTCTCTTGTTTATAGGGTTTTCTACAAATACACAGTCGTGATTCTGCGTTTTAGTTAATTTTTAGTGCAGTATAAAAAAAACAGATTTAACATTAAGGAGGGTGAAAATGGATAATGGAACGTAACCCTCATTATGTTATATAAATATTAGGTTAGTGGTATGCAGACTCACCCGATGAAACTATTTCACGAATGGTATCCTCGTATATAACGAGACCCAATATTATTGTACTTTCATTACCACTACTGCTGTGATGCACCAGCACGTAAAGCTAACAACACTTATATAGCAGTGCTCTCAACTGTTTTTGCATTTACGAATGTCTGTGCGATATCTGCTGTGCCACGCACTAATTACCTCTGCCAACGAGGTTATGTTTTTGTCGTGTTTGTATATGTTATTCTGTTTGTCACCAATATAACTCAAAAAGTTATGTACGGATCTTTGCAAAATTTACAAGGATTGTTAGGCATGTGAACAGTAACAGATGATTAACTCTTGGTGTAGATCTGTTCATTTGTGTATTGTTTTGTTTGTCTGTCTATTTTTTCTTAGTACCATAAGCTAGAGCTCGGACACTAGAGCATTTATACGTAAAATGCTAATAGCGCTCTTAATGCTCCATGATGCTCCAAACGCTATAAAGGTTCCAAAGTGCTCCTTAGTACTCCATTTGACTAACTGCGCACAAAGTTGGAGCAATCTCAAATAACTGGAGCATTCTTAGCAGGTGGTCAAACGTACACCTTCAAGTGTATTGAATATAAACGAGTTTGATCCAAGCATAAATAAACGCCAACAGCAATATTCAATACACATTGACAAGACGTCCATCAGCTTGAATGTGGCAAAATGGCTAATGTAGGAAACTTCTTGGGGTGGAGTAATTTTATTAAGAGTTCCCCCGTACTACGACACAGTAACGAATAAAATGGCATATTTGGTAGATGAATGAGACGTGCAGGATCAGCTTTAGGTTTTTTAAAAATATATACAGGGTGTTGTATAATTCCATGCACATATTTTAACCATATATGGAAAAAATAAAATAAAACCTCGAAACTCCTTCGTTTTCGACAAATTACAACCTCAATTACCTGGAATTTTGGGCGAAAATGAAAGTCTATTTTCTTGGACACATTTCACTGAAACTTTGCATAGGTATGTTACGTCAAAACAGAAATGTTTTTTCTATATATGGTTGAAATATATGCATCGAATTACACAACACCCTGCATAGTTTAATTTATCAGGATAATTCGTGTATTGAACCCTTCCAAAATATTTTCAAAAGCAAAACCTCATTTAAATTCTTACTTCGATATTTGTGGAAATTATACTTTAGTGCACGAATCGCTCCGATAACTGGCCCCAAACGCTCCAGCAACTACTCCAAGCGCTCCTATAAGTGCTTTAAATGCTCCCGTAACTGCTCCAAACGCTCCCATAAGTGCTCCCGATGCATTTCTCAATCGCTACTATTGGACACTTATATAGCGCTCCTTTTAACCGCTACTGCAGTTTTTTTTAAGAGCTTCAGTGTCCTAGCTCTAACCATAACTCAAAAAGTTATGGACGGATTTTCACGAAGTTTACTAGAGTTGCTAGGTATATCACGAAGAGTAAATGACCAATTTTTTTTTGTGATGATCTGTATTTCGTTCGTTTGCTTGTTGATGTGCTTGATTTTGTGCTTGTTAGCACAATAAATTAAAAAGTTGCGAATGGATCTTTATGAAATTTACACGAATTGTTGGTTATGTTGAAAGAAAGATATAATTATTTTTGAATTTTAGTGATGATCGGTAGGTCTGTTTGTGTGTTTGACTAATGATTGCCAGAATGTTTTTTAGCAGCATGCTCAAAAAATTATGGACGGATCTTAAAGAAAATTACAGAAACTGTTATGACTGTCAGAAGGCACAAATCACTAAATTTTGGTGGTGATACAAAGAAAATCGTAGTTTCAGAAACAATTTGAATTTTTCGTTGCCGTTGCTTTGTTTGGCGGTAGGTATGCGCTCTCAAAGTGCTCTAGTTCGATTCTGCTCTGTTATTGTACACATGACACGATTATTCATATTTCGACTCTGCCATTTCGCTAATAATAAATTAAATCAAAGCCCCAAAGTGCCCGCCTGAAATTGATCTATTTATTTACTTTTTTTGCAGGAGCAGCAAATTTAAACTGCCAAAACAGTGGACAATCAAGAATACATGTATGCATATTGTTACACTTCAGTGAATTTGCGATGACAAGTTGTGCAAGGCTAAATGGATGATTTAGTTTCGGAGTGCAGGGCGAGTACTGTCCGATATACAGAGGTCATCTACAATATAATAAACACCGATGTGTATATATGTGTTTGTTTATCCATTTTCTGTCACGCTTTAACAAAACAGGCGGAAATTAGCCCAGGTTGGAGGCATTGGTCGTCCTCTCAAGTTCCATTAAAAATTGATAGGTAGAAACTTGGCCGGGTTGGAGAAGATGGCAAACGTATCTTAATCAGGGACAGTTGAAATTCATAAATGAAGATATAACATGCTTAGTCTGATCCGTTCGAGTACTAGGTACCTTCTCCATACATCGAATCTAAGAGAAAGTATCAGGCGGCCTCATGTCTAAATGCACTTCTTGCATCGTCAAAGTTGAAATCTCAGCACTGAAGATATCTGAAGCTTCCATTGGCACTCTCATGCATCTTGATTCGTAGTTTCTTCCCACATATGATTTTCTTTCATCAGCTGTTCTTCCAACTTTGATGCAAATGTCGACGAAACATCTTTCAATAACAAAAAAAAAAAAAATAAACTATCGGACAAAAATGACATACTAGGGTATCTATGATACCAAATCGAATCAATTATTTGCAGTTTTGCTGATCGAAGTGCCTGCAAATATAACTGATTTTTTTTCATATCAAAGAAAGAAAATAATGGTGTGGATGCTCAGTAATTAGGAAACCGTGAATATTCATCTAGATGATCTTTGGAGTTGGCAGTGGTATAAAGAGAAGCATGATCAATGGAACAGGATCAACACAAAATCTTCGCTGTCATTGTATGACAGCGTGGGCCCTATAGTTTACATAATAGTTGTGTCATAGCGCTTACATAGGGTTAGAAGTAGTAAAGGTATTCTCTTAGTTTGAGCCTCCCTACCCATAGAGCATACTGTGAACCAAAGAGAGGAAGAAACAAGGAACATAAAGAATGTCAAGAGGAACGTGAAACCCATGCACGAGTAAACGCGCATGGGAACAGCAAGCCGGAAAAGAAGATCAGAACAAAGCATCATTAGTCGAAATAAAAAGATGGAAGGAAGAAAAGTGAGCACGAAAGACAGACGTCCCGAAGGCCTAGCTAATGGCTAATGTAACCTGAACAATGGCCCTGACGGTGCTGCTCCCCATAACATAAGATGGGTTACCTAACACTATGACCCACCCTACGCTTCCTGAGGGGACTACACAGGGTTATGTTTCAGTAAACGTGTCATGCACAAACTTGTTAACCGGAGAAATTAATCAATTTTTGACTAAAGAGTTAGCATTATAAGAAAGACTAGACGGCCCGTGATCCATCGGGTATTCATTACCCTCGTCTTTGCTTTCGCAAAAAAGCAGGTGTCATTTAGCTGGGCATAGACCATCCGCTCGTCGGCCGTACTCTCCTGCCAGTCAAGGAGCTGCCCGTACGGCCCACTGTCAACAGATTCTTTGCTTCTCTATCGAATATTGAACACCCAGGCTGTAAGGAAAGTTATATGTTACGCATTTCAGTTGTATTTCCAATAGCACGATTGTATCTGTGCAGAGCTGGGACTACCGAATGGAATTCGGTATTTCGGTAGCACCGGAGGCATTTTCATTTACCGAAATACCGATACCGAATCTGTACTGGATCTTCTACCGATACCGAATGAATGTTCCGAATGACTATCTTCGGTACATGTGAATTTCCCGCTCCCACAAAAGAAGCTTCTTAGCTCTCTACGACCCACCGTCCTTCCTGGAAAACATTAGGAAAATCCCGTTATTTTTGTTCAGTTGAGCTTTTTCACATTGTATTGCACTTCAATCAAGAGAAGAGACGTTGCGCTGTGAGAATTGGTCGTAGTGTGCCATAATATCACGTCTTTCCTAGCTTAATGGAGCGTGAACTGCCAGTGGATGATGAAATTAAAGGCTTGAGATAGGTGTTCTATGGGCTCTAGAATGTATTAAAAGACTTTTAAAGGTGTTTTTTTATATATACTGTAATATACTGTACATATATATAAGGAGGTTTCAAAACCTACATGCCCGGTGGGCATGTTTCCTCTGTTTTATAAGCAGCTTGCTGGCGTTCTTGTCCCTAAGCCAGCAGTGATCTTCCGGCGCTTGATGCGGTTAGGAAATTGTCCCCGTTGTTGGCGTACTGGGAATATAACTCCCATTCCCAAGGGTTCAGTGTCACCCCATGTCGCCAACTACCGGCCTATTACGCTGATGCCCATTTTGCCATAAGCGTTCGAGAAATTGGTCGCTTGTCAGCCTGGTCGTTTTGCTGAGTTGATGATGGATTAGCTGCCTGCTGGTCAGTTTGCGTATAGAACTGGTTGGGTTGTTGTGACGCCTTGTTGTCGGTGCCTCACCATTTACAATCTGCGCTAGATTGTCGGTCCGAGGCAAGCCTTATGCAGTTGGACTTTAGCACGACGTTTGACGAGGTCAACCGCAGAGGTCTATTATACAAGCTTGAGTCGTTTGGTGTGGGTGGTAGGGTTCTGTCAATCATTCGTGATTTTGTTTCTGAGCGAACGCAGAGTGTGTCTGTTCACGGCGTTTTGAGTGCCTCAGTCGCGGTGGAGTCTGGCGTCCCTCAGGGTAGCGCGCTTGGCCCGCTGTTATTCGTTCTGTATACTAGTGACATATTCTTTTCGCTGCAAAACACGATGATGAACTATGCCGGCGATTCCACTTTGATAACAGTGATACTTTCTCCCCGCACGAGTTATGCTGTCGCTCAGTCTCTGAATAGGGATTTGTCACACATTGGTGCATGGTGCTCGGCCTGTAGTATGAAGCTGAATGCCAGTAAGACCAAGTCGATGATTGTCAGTCGGTCTCGGACACTTGTACCGCAGCATCCACTTGTGGAGATAGATGATTCGTTGCTGCAGTAGTCTATCTCCTCAGAAATTCTAGGTGTTGTCTTTGATGAGAAGCTTACTTTTAAGCCGCATATTAGGCGACTGGTGCCACATGCTTCCACTAAGATTTTGCTCCTGCTTAAGGTGAGTTCTGTGTTTGGTGAAAGTGAATTTGTCCGCCGTTGTTCTATGCTTTTTTGCTGCCTTCAAGGCCGTCCTCTTTTGCCCGTCAAGGAGCTGCCCGTTCGGCTCACTATCAGCAGATTCCTTGCTTCTTTAACGAGTATTGCTCACCGGTCTGGGCTTCAGCTGCTGAGTCACTTACGTCTGTTGGACTGACTTGTTAGTTCGGGAACCAGGATGTTCGCAGATAATGATCTGGTGAAACTGTCCCACAGGAGGGGGTGGCCGAACTCTGTATGCTTTATAAGGTGTACAATAATGAGAGGCATTAAATTGGTTGTATGCTTCTGTCCCAGCCCTCAAAGTCTTTAGGAGAATTACACGCGCTTCGGTCGGTGAGCACTCTTTCACGTCGGAGAATATCAGGTACCGAATTAATCTGTTAATATCGGAGTCACCAATGTGAGGGCTTAAGTGACTAATATTTAACTGAGGGAGGGGGGTGTTCGGAATACTGTTATACAACTCATGTGCTTAGCTAAGTAGGGGTTGAGAGAAAGACACACTTAACTGGATGTTTTATTTGGGAAAGGCGAGCTTCGTAGAGGCGTCGTGCCGGCCAGTTGATGACGATCGAGGGCGTTGCTTGCGAATGTTCTTGATCCACACGTGTGGTGTGTCTGTGGCTAGATACAGCAGCAGCGTGGCGGCCAATGTGCACGTGGTGTGCTGTTGTCGTTACTAGGTGAGAGGCCACGAGCTCGAAAGACGCCGGGATGTACGAAACGGCTCTCGGAGAAGCTTATAGCGCGGGAGCAGAAACAAGAGTGATCGGGCGAATACAAGGAGCCTGTCGTTTTTGCGAATGAGTGCACGAAATGGTTCTTTGGCTTCGAGACTGGGAAATTGTTTCGGTGATAACAATATTGTAAGATGACTTATTTATAGGACATAAAACTATACATTTATATATAACTTTGGAATTAAATTTTAGAGAGCGGTGCTGCTACAAATCAGTTCAGTCGGTGTTTCGTACCCTGGTCTGTTAGGGTTTGGAACTTATTGCCGGCATCGGCTTTCGGTTGTGTTGGCCTGCAGACGTTCAAGTCAGCTGTAAATGGCTTTTGTTGGATTTCCTCTAGCAGCTTTTCGTGCTTCCCGGTGTTGCAAGTTGCTTCATTTGGGGCATGCTTCCTATCCGTGGAGGCCCGAGCACGCAGTTTTAATAATAATAGCGAACCAAATACCGAAGAAATACGGAATCATTCGGTATATTTTTTGGAAAAATACCGAAATACCGAACCAAACGACCTGTTTTAAACTACCGAATACCGAACCGGCGGTACAGAAAAAATACCGAATCCCAGCTCTGTATCTGTGATACGGAAGTTAACCTGTGCTCGGCCTCAAGAACGTGCCCGTTCTTGACGCCGATGTCAATTTAACTTCCGTATCACAAATATAATCAAATTAAATCTTCATTACTCGAATTTCTTCCCGTCTAAAAGCGGAGAGGCTGTGCCAAACAAGACAAAGACAAATAAATAAATAACGTTCACAGTCTTTTTGTATAGTACTAGACGACCCGTGACCCGTTGGAACGTCATTGCGATCGTCTTCGCTTTCGCAAAGAAGCAGGTGTTATTTAGCTGGGCATAGACCACCCGCTATTCAGCCGTGTTCTTCTGCACGTTCGGTTCATTATCAACAGATTCTTTACTTCTTTAACGAAAATTCAAGATCCAGGTTGTAAGCAAAGTCAAATTATTAGGGGGAGTAAGCAATTGTCGAACTAGCACTATTTCCGAACAAACAATTATTATTTGATGAGATCATTACTTTCACCTATCAAATATTGATGTTTGTTCGGATATACAGTTAGTTTGGCAATTGAGTAATTCCCATATAATTATGTTACGTATTTCAGTTGTCTTGCCCGTGGAACCGATGAATTGATCATGCCCGTTTTTGAGGCCCAGCTCAGTTTAACGGTAGCTGCGTGCTTCCGTTCTCAGCTCTAACACCTTGTAGCGCTCGTTCGATGCCCCGTGAGGCACACGGGCTCTTTGCAGATCTTGGTGTGCTGACTCGGCAGTTGTGTGTGCATGCTCGGCACCGTGGCGGAACTGCTTTCCTCAGANTCGTAACCCGAGGGCGACTGCGACTACACTTGCTCATCTGGGGCCAGTGGGCCTATACCCGCAGCACAAACCAGTGCATGTGGGTTTCCCAGGTGAGGGTGTGGTCTAAGTTGACTTTACTTTACTTTACAGGTACAATCGAATTAAAGAGCTAATACATGGAAAAAATGCGACTGCACCCCTCTCCCACCCCCCACCCCCCAACACCTCGAATTTCTTCCCGTATAAAAGCGAAGGAACTGTGTCAAACAAGACAAAAATGCAACTCCCCCCCCCCCCCAATACCTAGAATTTCTTCCCTTATATAAGTAAAAAAACTGTGCAAACAAGACACAAATAAATAAACAAGCAAGACAGGTTCACAGACTTTTAGTATAATATAGATATATATATATAAGAGATATTCTGCAATAATTATGCCACCTCCAATGGATGTATAGGGTCACTCACTTTCCAGAAAGCTTCATAAACGTAAATTGTTTCAAGCTCAAAGATTGAGTCAATTTTAAAGTATAGTGGTAACATTGTAAAGAAGTGAATAAAGATATTTTGCGTTGTTTTGTTCACATCGACGCCTACAACAAACCTTTTCAGTTGCGCAATGAAGGAGCCATCGAAGGCTGCCCAAGTTCTCCTAAATATAATTTACGACTGCCAATATAGCGGCCTATTATCTACAATAAAGAGGAGACAATTCCAAAACGACCCCACTTCGTTCCTTATCCAGTCGCTAATGGCGGGATATCGGACCATTCTTTTGTCTCAGAAAGGATTTGCTCTTGGATGTAATATTTTATTTTTGGAGCGAGCAATGCAGCGAGAAAATTGCTCGTCTCTCGTTGGCTAATCTTATCGCGGTGTAAATTTGTTGGCCTGGCTGGGAAGATTATTATTGCAACTGACAGACTGAAAAAGAACAATTTGTAAGGGAATAATTAAATGTTAACTAAAGCTGAGTTCACGCTTATCAAAATACTACGATGAAGTTTAAGACGGAAAAATGCTCATGCATCAGATCAAAAGTAATGGTAAAGTCAGCAGGACCGCACACACCAACTAAAAAATCCACATGCACTGGTTCGTGCTGCAGATAGATGCCCTCACGGCTGCTGTTGAGCATAGAATAATGGAGCTATGGCGTCAGAGGCAGAAGGTTCACGTGACAACCGCGACCACCTTCACTACAGAAATTCACTGATCTGAAGGAAATACCATCTCGGGTAGTTATGTGCACTAACATCCAGCCAATGCGGCGATAAAACTAATCAAGGAAGCCATGTAAAGGTGATCACTGCCCAAAGAAACAGCAAATCATTGAGTAAAACGGGAAGCAACACAAAAGCTATTACTCTACTTGTGATGAGCAGTAAAAGGATAGGGTTACTGGCGCTTCCATGGGTCAGCCAACATCGCTCCGGATGTCACACTAATCTTCTATCTCGGCATTTCTACCGGTAGAAAATGCAAGGGAACTCACATGAGTTTTACTAGCTTCAAAATGGCTAGAGGCTACTCTACTATAATGGCAAAAAGGAAACAAGCCTTGAGCGGAGCAAGGAGGAGGGAAATCTAACTACTTAGCTTTACAAAGAAACATTGTTAGTAGGAACTGCAGTCACATGCAACACCCCCCGCGGAAAGACACTCAGGTTTACCCTTAGGAGAATGAGACCCATAGATATCTTGCTTGAGAACAGCAAATCAGTGTAAAGCAGGAGAAGTCAAAACAGTGACAATAAGCATGGGTATGACCAAAGAAACATGTAAAAGCGACTTGAAAAGACAGGTGACGCGATTCCTAACAACATTATCTACTTATTTCTATGGACCATTCTATGCCTTCTTACAGGTGCGACTGACTGCTAGTTTGTTGTACATTCGGATCGCTAGAGCAGGTTAGGCTACATTGAATTTATGTTACGCTAGTAGTTAACGCTGTAGGCGTAGAACGCGTACCTGAGTTCCACCAGTGCACATATAGAACTCCAATTCTCAACTAACAGAAAATCTAAAGCTCACCAGTAGTTCCGCAAAGCTGTGACCGTCCGCACTTAGTGAAATCGCTGCCATTGTCCTTCACATAATGGCAAGCATTATCCGCCGCAGAAAACACTGCCCAGATCTAAATGGTGGCCGTGCGAGAGCCTATCAGTAATCCAATGGAAGGGGTAGAAGATTCATGCAAATCGGAAAGCTTGAGTTTCGCGGCCTGCCCCAAACTGCAACGTGGCCTCATCCCTTTTGGGCGGCGATCACAGACATCAATAGTGCGGCTGTTCTTTTGGCATAGCTTGTATTGGGCGTCATTACAGAGACGTGAGACACCGCAATTTATCTTAATGAGCGACCATTACGGGGGGCCTGAGGGAGCAGTTCCCGGGGAGCGTCTGCTAAAAGGAAGCGCAAGCTACCGACACCACGCAGCTCCTCCGCCCGTCTCATAGTAATGTCAGGACGTGACTTGTGGCAGATATTCTAAAAAATGGAGACATGTTAGTTGTCTGATGGACTCGGCATAGTGTTTTGGTGGAATTGTCAGGATATGAGACATATTTGGTGCTGTACGCATACTGTTTTATCCATGACCTAACTCAGCCCTGGCCGGTGAGACTGACGTGTCAGACTCAAGGTGTGCTCCATTTACCTCTATCACTCGAGGTAGTCATATTCGATTGCCTTTAACTTGCCCACAATTTTATTTTGCGAGTTTGCTTGGCAACTTTGAATAAAATTTCACGCGATAGCCGCCGGCCGATAGCGCTCGATTATTAAAAGCGTAATCGGTAATAACGGACATTTGGAGAATACATATTAATGATTGCGATAAATATAACATACGAGTACTTTGACCGTTGTTCACTTTGCATCGTCTATGTGTGCAGGCACTGGCAGTATATAAGAACACCAAAGGCTGAGTCAGGAAAGACTTAGCAATATTGACGGAATGGGGATGGGATGATGCAATGTGACGTCAACGGTGTCAAGCGACTGCCAGAAACTATAATCTCAGTTTATATTTCATTCAATGTTATTAACAAGTAAACTTGTGCATTTTTACATCAACCACAATGTGCTTTGTCTGCAGTGGCATACGGTATGTACAAAGTTAAGAATCACACAGAAGCGGTACATGAAATGCGCTAACCTTAGAAGCACTGTGCATAAATTTCTCATTACGTCAACCTTGTTATCTATACCAGTGGTTCCGTAACTTTTCATACCCGCGGCGCACCGCTAAAGCAATGAAAATCTCTCAGCGCAGTTCTTAGCGAAAAGGTAGACTGTATAACTCATCCATTTTACACAATATTATACAACAGTTCCATGACGTCCTAGGATATTTTTTGGAAACTTAAATACTGTACATTATATTAAACTTCTCGCGGCGCACAGATTGGAAACCGCTGATCTATTCCATGTAGCGCTTACGTAGGTGTAGCACGCACTTGAAAAACAAATACAGTAAGCGCATGTCTGGTTGGAGTTCTGATATCTTATTTAGCGTCAGTGTTATTGCATTACGTTGGATGCTACATTTTCCAAAGCAGAAATCCTTATATAACAAAGCATTTACTGTATTTATTTATTGATTTATATATTTCGTGTCTGCATCTTAATGAAACAAAATGGCAAAAAATATGCCAGGTTGCAGATTTCGTAATCAAGTTTCGTTTCCATGGTGATTGATGACCAGGTTGCAGAAGAAGGCAAAGGTGAGATCCTTATCCCTTTATTATCTGAATGCATTTCTTGCCGCATTGGGGATTTTGGCGATCCCGTTTCCTTTTGATAGAATTCAGTAGGCAATAATTAGATAGGTTCCAAAAGATGGCCAAATTGGCAATGCTAATCGTTGTTAGCATTGAATGCATTTCTTGGTGTTCCAGCTTCTCTTGCCGTTTCCGTGGAGTCTGATATTCATTAATTTTTCTCTACATCAAAATTATATTTTTGTCTGTTCATGATGCACACATTTAGTAAGAAATCAACGAAGCGCAGAGAAAACAATTTTTTTTCCAGCGTGGTACGTAGTAATTCTTTATTCCAACTTCTTGGGCGTGAAAACTTCGTTCTTCTGAAATTATATCACTGTGTATTCTGAATACGCAGTGGAAATTAAATTCAATGATGTTTTAGCGCTTAGTAATATAGTTCATATTTTTGCATGTCATCAAAGGGAAGGAGTGTGCTGAAGACGAATTGAAGTGTACTGCTCAGTAGAAAGCACGCATCTCTTACGATAATTTGAGTAGGCCGTCTTAGCGTTGTCCTCTATATGCATATTGGTCACGAAAGTTTAATCAATGAGGAAGTGTCATCAGAAATTTATCGCTGTCATTTATGACAGCGCGGGCCCTCTAGTAAGAAATACTTTGTGGCAGTCTTCCTTACCGGTTAATGTTCGTTTACACTTGGCCTTACAGGTTTATGCCGGTGGTCAAACGTGAACATCAATCGGAGGTTTATTGTGTCTAGTAATGTAATTCCTTAAGTATAATCTAAGGCGTTAGTATACTTCTCGTATTAGCCCTCAAATGGCGGATGTGCTGCACCAGAGCTTGGCTTGAAACGGAATGTATGGTATACACATTTTTAAAGACCCTATTGCAGATTGTTGTTTATTGCATCTGTTTATCTGGTAATCAACACTAAACATAAATAGAATAATTCTTTTGTACTTCGCGTATTCATTTAAACTAGCGCGACCCATGGAAATTCCACACTTCATTAATGTTGCACTTACCGTAGTTTAAGCTGAGGTAGCGCTGCTAAGTTAACCTGCCCCGTCAGAACTGATGTCCGCTGCTTAACCCGTCGGCCTTGCACCCGCCTAGCCTTTTCTTGAATTCTGATTTCATTTGTGAATAACGCATTCGTTCTGCCAGCAAAGAATTCGCACTTGTGTCTTGATAAAGACATAGAAATATGACGGTACTTGCACTGTTGTTCAGCATATTTGCACGCCTTTTCTCAGTTCCGTTTCCCACAGTTTACTGATAATTTAGTCTTTCATAATCTTACACGTTTCAATGTTTTTGTAGATGTATTCGATTTTTTCGCACTATTTTAAGGGACCCGTTGATATTGAGTAGTGGCCCCTTTTTTTTTTTGTTTGTTTGCTTTGTTTGATGCGATAGCTATACATCTGACTGGGCCAATTTCATCAGTCACAGCAACGTCTCGAAACGTCTGTATTTCCTTAGATATCGCATACTTGCTTCAAAAATATTTTAGAGACGAGCTGTTCAACTACGCCAGATGCGTATTATAGATACGTATCTGGCCCTATTAAGAAAGTCCTGTGTTACCAGCAAAGTGAAAATAATACGACGTGAAAAAACTGAAAATCGGTAGATATGATACTTCATGTCTTTACTTCGAAACTGGCTGGTTTTTTTTTTCCAAAAAGCGAAAATAAGACAGCTATGGTTGAACATCCTTCCAGTGTAAATCAGAGCTTCTAGCAAGTTGAATCTCTCCCTAATACTGAAAATGCGTAACGTACAGACACATAGACGGAAGTACGGACAGAGCCTCAACTAGAATTATAATATAGATCTTAACAAATATCTAGAATTTGTCCTATCACGCTGTATGAGAAAAAGATAGGGGAATTCAAGCCTCGAAGTAATGCCCTTGGCACTTCATAGAAAAAGCAAATCGGAGCCTCAAAATAACATTCGTGGCACTTCCCAGAAGAAGGAAATTCGAACCTTGAAATTACGCTCAAGGCACTTCATAGACAAAGGAAATTCGAGCCTTGAAATAACGCCAATGACTCTTCGTGTTTAATTTTCCATTGGAAAGTTCTATGATGAGGAAATAACAAAGGGGTAGACGGGGCTTCATCGAAGCTTTTTTTGTCATTTGATGACGGGGTGGTTCACTAGTATCTGCAAAACACTATCAAAATTTTCATTTTCTGTTACAAGTAAAAAGATTACGTAGACCATATATTTGAAACCGTGATTTTCTAGCTTACCAAATCCAAAGAATTGTTAGTAGATTTCCGCCATAATTTATTGCAACACGGAACTGAGGCTGGTAGTGTTTCGCGGAAATGCAACAGGCTGTTCTCATTTCCCATTCAATGTTTCGAATCGAAGATGAAACAAGCAAGTGCGTTGTACCCTGCCTGGTAGAGCAGTGACTGCGAGATGGAACAATGAATCAACATGGACGCAACCACGCAAGTTAGAGATAAAGTAACGTTCCGAAAACAACACCAAAGCTAAGCTACTGTACGCAACCTCTGCTCGCCGAGTCCTCCTCGGGCTTGACTACCCATAAGATGGACATTGGACACAGTCAACTAACATATGACTTTTGGTCACAGCCTATGGTCCACCCTAGGCCTATGGCAGCTCAGGAGTGTAAACATCACTCATTGTGGTTTCCTACTCGGAAGGAACATCGCCTAACCCAACTACACGATAAATTCTCTATAGCAGGCCAGGCATAAAAATGTTCTGAGCAGAAGACGGACGGTTTTGGTCTCGAGGACCCGAGATTTCTGATCAGCTTCGCAGTTTGGCATCGCATTATCTGGAGCCAAAAACTTCTGGCCCGAACCAAATGAGGATAGACGCTACATTAGCGCCTCCTCGTGCCTGATATTAACACTTCCTGAAAACTTTGGAGAGCCTTTCTGCCAGGTCAGTTGGGGCTGTGCTCCTGTACTTGGTCATTGTATGAAGACACATGCACAATCCTGCAGACTTATCAACGCACTATACCCCACTCAAGTCACCTAACCGTTGGTGTGGTTATCGTTAAGCCGCTGGAGACGACATTCTCTGTTATGACATTGTGTTTTCACTCCATAATGTTTGGATGCGTTGCTGTGTCTATTTAAGCAATGAAAGTGCACTGCTTTTTGAGTTGGTATATCGTTCAAAATTTGAAGAGACGTCAAAAACCTTGTACTAGTGACATTGAGCAAATTGATCTGATGGCCCGTATTCTATAGATTTTTTTGTCAGACACACACTGTGTCTGAATAGAGAGATAGAAGCATTCGGACTGTGTGAAATGAAAATATAGAACAAAAAACACTATCGTCTGCAGATTGTTTTAGCACTACTTAGTCCTTGCCTTGAAGATTTCTGTCTTCGACAAGGATTTGGTTTCCATTTTTATATATTATGATCTTTAACGCTTTCAGTTTAGGCAGTCAGAATATGAAACGCATATGAGAGCTTGACACTATTTTCTCCAAAGCTCTTACGATGTAAATGACATCAAATTCATTCATTATGCATAACTCACCATCACGCCTGCCACTGACGCTACAGCGACTAGTTAACGCGTCTGTTTCTCATGTAGGAATAGTAATATTTTAATCGACCTTTATGAAGTACGCTGGTTCTAGGCTAACTTGTCGCAAAAAGGTTAGAATCTGAGAGCTCATTTGAAGTAAAGTAATTTTTAATTTTTTAAGTAACTATATCGAATGACCAACTCTCATGCTATCCTCATGGCAACATCGAGGAATTTTCGGAAGTGATACTCATGAGCGGTGTGGTGAAGTAATAAGCATGTTGTGCTTCTATCCGGACGTTTTGAAAAGTTAACTAAGTAAAAGCTTTTAGGGTTTCAGCAACGTTTCCGAACCCACGGAGAGACCTCATCTTATAGAAGCACTGAAGGTAAGCATGCAGAGTGGTTAGTTTGTTTTGCGTTTTAATTAATTAATTTTAATAATAACTTTTAATATGCCACAAACTAAAGGTAAAAAACTTTGAATCTTCCCTCCCTGTTTGCATATTTTAAACAATTGAAGTCAGTGGAACATAGTAATAATAATAAAGTTAATCAAAGAAGATTGCAGCCAGAGAAACTTTCCGTTACGCTGCTGATATCATTGATGGACTCAAGGGTTATTACTGTTTGAACTTGTTTCCAAAAGCAAAGTCGTGCATCATGACTAGATGAACATTTTTATATAATTAAAGAAGCCAAACTCCTTCTTCAACAATATTTTTAAAAACTCCCCGAAACAAAAATTATTTAATACAAATTAAAGCCAATGATATGAAATACGAAACTGTGGTAAGCCATCAGATATTGAGGAACAGCGAGGGCTTTTTTGCACGCAATCTGATCAAGACCTAGGAAACATTGGAATCCAAATTTGTAAATGGAATAGGATGGAGACTCTGAAGCGTTACCGATCAGTAATCTCATTAGTGCCATTTACAAATTTGGATTTCAAGGTTTCCTAGTTGTTAATCATATTGCGTACAAAAAAGCATTCACTGTTCGATAACTGAGCACGTTTTCGCATTTCATAGCACTCACTGGCTGTAATGGGGGGACTTTTTTGAAAAAGTGTTGAAAATGCAGTTTGGTGTCTTCAACTATACCAAAGCAGGACTTCGATTGTGGAAAAAAGCTCACAAAGTTATAACCCTAATAATGCACACGAGACTCAAGACATGACAGTGCCTTATTAATGTAAGTAGGTTGGGCCAATAATCGTGGACTTGTTAACAGGGTCCCAATTGGTAGCCCTTTGCCACATTGCCATATGATTCGAGGGAAAATTCTGCTCAACCTGTAACTACTTCAATAAGACAGAATAAAAATACAAAAAAGTTACAATGCTATGTATGCTCCGACAATAATGTTACGTGCGTGCGTGCTTTTATTTTTTAGAGAGTTGTGGTTGTCGGCTCGTCGCCTCAATATGGTAGTCACGCGGCATGCAGTACAGTGCAAGCGACTGTAAGGAGCCGTTTTGCATGTGCTTATAAGATGAATTACACTACCGTTTCTATTGAATAGCGATCATATTTCAAACGAGGAAATGTAACCGGGAGTGCTGTAACGAAGAAACTGCCTGGTTTTTCGCCAACTTATGCATGCATCCACATCACTCATCGAACAAGCTAGTTCGCAATGTCGGGAGTGCAGATATTATAGTTAAAACATACCACAGTCACAATTCATTTAAATGTGCTACCTATATCATCACTACTTTCAGTAAAATTCATCAAACTCTAATCCGAATAAACAAGCAGAGCAATGGCAAACTATTGCTGTTTCGACAAAGCACTACCTAGTCTCAAATCCGGTAGTCTGTTCCGTGAACTAATAGAGCACCGTAAAATTGAAAGAAAACCTAACTCTGGCAGCAGTTTTCTATCTCAAGAGATCATAGCTAGATATATAGATGAAAATAATTGAATTGGATCAGCTCTCCTAACACATACGTACTCAAACTCAACTGCAGTAGCGTAACTAGCGGCAGAGAATTCATTGTGAAATTATCATAATTGTACAGGCGAAGTCTGGGGTATCACAGTACCGTTTCGTTTGGGTAACAGGTCGTGGATTGACTGGATGGGCACTTCCCACTTTCTTCCTTCGGAATGAGGGTATTGCCTGAACGATGCAATGGACGTGTTGGCTAAAAAAAGTTTGGACGTAATCACACGAATCGCATCGACCTATCGTGTCAAGACGGCAGTCCAGACAAGTCAACTTGTATTTGAAAGCATTGGCATTCTCGACGTTGCTCAAATACAGAAAATGTGGAAACACAGAAGTGTTAGTTATAGTCAGAAAGTTGAAGCTTCCGTTTCCGAGCGGAACGATGTCACAGAGGAAAGAACAAGGGACATATAGTATGTCGATATTAACGGGGAACCCATGCCCAAAGGTGTTCCCACACAGGATCAACGCGCATGGGAAACATTGAGGTGCCTCTCCCCTACCCGTATAGAAAGATTTCCCAGAAAGGAATAAGCTGGAATATACCGCCGAATATTTGAAGGTGCGCTTACGACCCATGAGCGTCCTGCAATAATGGTGGTATAGGTACTACAGCAGGAACGAGGGCTCGCGCCCTATCAGACTCAAGCAATCGAGGAAGAAGAGACAGAACAGATGAAAGTAAGTTCAGTAGGAGTACGAAATCAGGAAGGAAGCAAAGTGAGCAGGAAAGACACAGATGTCCCGAAGGCCTAGCTAATGGCTAAGGTAATATACACAAATCCCCTAAGGGCGCTACCGCCCATAACATTGGATGGGCGAACCTAACTAACCTAACTCCTATGGCCCATCCTATGCGCCCTGAGGGGTTGCTTACTAATAGGCATATAGATTCAAAACTTCACTTACACATGCCCATTGCCCAAGGATTATAAAGAATTACGTACCTAACCTCAACAATTTGGTGCTTCGCTGCGTACGATGTTTCACAAGTAATTCTGATATATTTTCGAGTCATTACAAAATAACCGTTTTGTGTAGAATATTAGCTTGTATTCTATTGCTTACTTTCCCATGCAACGTTGCCAAAGCAACAGAAGATAGCTTTCTCATTGCAGGAGCACAAGGTATCACTGCCAAAATCACAATAAATAAGTAGTTGATTTTTTACTTTCGAAATATATTTCAGTGATTTTTATAACAAAGTTGCAAGTATTTTAGATTACACATTTTAAGTTACGCATGCGCCTTATGGATAGCCAGCATATAACTCACAAGGCTGAATGTCATGGAAGATTGGCCCAAGCATGGCAGGCAACAAAGTTTCCAGAATGTGAAAATGGAACCCCCAGGGTACCTATATTTGGCAAAGCTTCCATACTGTTATTAACGTGTAGAAACAATCTTGCAGCTTCCGTTTTTCTGTGGCACTCCATACAACTCATAAGGTTAGGCAATGTGGGGATTGGCCTGAGCGTATGGCAGTAAAGATTCAAAAATACAAGATCGGAACCTCGGCCCAGCGTTCTAAGGCCATGGACCGCCACCCAGAGGCATGCCAAGTTTGCCTCAATTTTCTTGACCTCATTTTTGCAACTTCTCTATTTCTTCCCTAAAAAATACTGCTTTGCTTCTGTCTCCAGAAAGTCATTTTAGTCTGGCGACTATAGCCTCGTATTTCTCCAAAGGAAATTCGCCGCAGATTCCCCGCTTGGATCTTGTCATCAGGGAAATTCTCTTTGCGGAAGGCCAGATGTGAGAGATTTCCCTTATCTTGCAATTTGGTATTACCCCTGGAGAAGCAAGGAAGAGCACGCACCAGGCGGGCGAAGGAAAACTTGATACATCATAGCGCTCTTGCTCATCGTTGAATTGGCTTGGGTTTATTCCCAAGAAATACGAGAGAGCCGAGGATGGATTCGAGAGATTGGAGCTGTCTTCCAGGCCCTTGCTGCAGGCTGCAGCCGCTACTATAGCGGCAGTAATGAAATTGCAGGCGGTTTTCTTCATTTCCGTCGGACTCCTCATCTAGAAGCATCTTGTGCTTGGAAATCTTATGAAATGGTAGAGGCCTGCGCTGCTTAAAAAGTGAAGACAGCTTTTTTTTCAAGAGTAGAATCAGCGCATTTTGAACGTATACCAAAATAATAAAGTATGATTTTTCAGGAAAAATAAAGTGTTCTCATCGTGTGTATCATAGTCCTAACCCAGTAGGTAAAGGAGAATTCACTCTAACGCTATTGTCAGTTCGCCGCATAATTGTACACACGATTACTTTGCCGCGAACAAGGTTTCGGCTTGCACCTTACTTATTCACTTACACGAATATCTAGAATTTTTACATTATGGCAAGTGGTCATGGCCGAAATTTGAGTATGCCTCTCATTTCTTAATTAGCTTATTGTTGCAGGGACGCATGGACTCATACGTAGAAATAATTAATCAAGATACTTTTAGGCATTTGTTGAAACAGCTAAAACAATTGTTTAGCTAGTAGAGAATGCAAGATACACGTTTATTATTAATAAATAATAATGGGTGAAGCCTATTTTGTAAAACTTTAATATATTCTTTTACACGTATAGAATTACCACAAAGAATCATTTTGCCAACACACGCCGCAATACGTGCAGGCACTCCACACCATTACCCACCCTTCCGTTATCAAGCTTTGCAGTTTTTTTTTAACAATTTTGTGAAGATCTTTCCCCGTTGAGGAGCAACCCTAGAGACAGAATCGCGATTCATCGGATCAGACAACGTGCCTGAACCCTTCATTATCTTTTGTGTCATAATGGGAATGAGTCATCTTACTATCATTTATACAAGTTAGTAATGCTTTGAGGATTTTTTCGCAGAGAATAATTTTTTGAGTTTCAAGACGTTGTAAATATGGAAATCATTTTCTTTTTGAAAGTCAGGAATTGTTGTGAACTAAGTGCCGATTTCATCCTAAGTTTATTCTTGTAGATGGATGATCTGGGGCGTCCAGAACCTGAAGTTTTTGAAACAGATCCTTCTTTCTTGTAACTTAAACCAGTTTGATTCACAGTTGGCAGGGATATGTTACTTCCTCCGGCCTCATAAGCTTAATTATTTTCTGATAAGTCAAACATGCTTGTCTTAAATCTATAATTGTTTCTTTTATTGCATCAGTTTATTTTTTCACAAATTTTTAAAAAAGACAAATTATACTTAGTTTTGTTAATATTCTGAAGCAGACAAAAAATTTTACATAAACAATAATGTATTGAAAACAACTCTTATAATAAACTCATCTTTTTCAAAGTTGGCTCGTTTTTATTTATTTGCACATGAGTGTAGTTTAGGCGTGTAGTCAGTTATTGGCAACGTGACCGAAAACGTGGGAAGTTGAGACTATGCGACTTTTGCATCAGCGCTGCGCGCTCAGCAGCAGCGAGCTTCAGGAACAGCAGTCGAATAATGCTATTCCTCAGAGAAACTGACGCTATATTTGGTTCTGATAGGGTTATTTAGTACGGCAGTATACTTTTACAACGCATGCTGCAAATAAGTGCGTTTAGTGGATATTAGGATATAGGGAAAGTTCTCGCCGTTTTGAAACATAACGTTTTGTTGAAAAAAACCGCAGTGTCTTTCTCAAGAACCTAGTATTCCAAAGTACGTGTGTATTGGCATCAATAATAATCAAATATTTATAATGATAATCATCAATGTTGAACAAATAATTACTTGAATTAAATGAATAAGTCTATTCGTCGCCCATGTCGCACCTAGAAATTTACAGTTATCAAGTTATTGTGCTTTACGATGCTCCTAGAAAACCAATCTTTGTTCAGCGTCAAGAAACAATTATTATCAATAATTCGTATTGCGTTGCGCGTGATGGTTAACACCGAAGAAACATTGTTTGACACGTGAAGCTTCTCCTTCAATTTTATTGAAGCTACCATTCACTGGCTGATCAAAGTCGAAGTAAAATAGCCCACAAGGCGTGACTTGTCACGAACTTGATACAATAGCGTCGGCTTCGCCAATCCGAATCATGTTGAAGGTGTAAACCGACTTGGGCAAATATTTGAGAAAGACCTGGGCCGGGGCGACCGAAAATCGATTAGCCGTGGCACACAAAAGCAATTAACCATGACCAGGGCCAGAATTTATTTTAACTAGAGTACGTAGAGCGTTTGCTATCAACTTTTACATTGTGATAACTCCTTTTGCTCCCCCAATTTCAGTGACAATTATGTTTTTTGTTTCAAATCTTTCTCCCAAGTTCAGTTATGGTAACGATACTAATGATATCCAGGGCTTTGCTGTGCAAAAATTACAATAAGGTATAACAATCAATTACATCCAAAGTTATAAGTTACACATGAAAAACCCTATTCAGTTGAAAGTTAGTGTACTATGGTGACAAATTCAAACAAAATCTTGAGCAATGGATCGATACTGTAGATATGATTGTTATCATGGCAATAAGCTCGATCAAAACTCTAAGTGTGACATCAAATGCTAAGGCTCAAATTAGTTTCTTGGTATCTTTGCGCATCAGGGGCAGTGGCGGTAGTTTAAGACAGCATATTGATATGATATTGATAGATTGTCACTCATAATGAATCAGCTTACACGAAAAAAATAGAATCCTCCCAAAAAAAATTATTTTTCTGCCCCCTAAGTGTTTTCCCTGCGCTCAAAAAAGCCCCGGCAAAACCTCCGTCATTCACCGTTTCAAAAGCTGGGGCAGGGCCTCCCAGAGTACAAGCCTAGGCCTCGTTTTGATGACATCACTAGAATGGTCCCTCACTTTCCATCGGCACATGGCAGAAAATGCTTCTTGATTGAGAAACTGTGCAATGTTATCGTATAAATGCACTCTAACTATGGATCAAAACGATAAATAGCAAAAAATGAAAGATAATTTTGAGACTATACATTTATATATAAAATATATCATCGTTAACTTCTACAAACATAGAAATCGGCGGCTTCTATTACTGTATTATCAGGCTAATTACACGCAAAAATAGTGCTAAATAAAACCCACGACGTCTGAAAACTATATGTTCATTTAATCTTATCGAATGGAACTAAATTGAATCTATGGCCTTGCTTTGTTTTCAGGTACAGAGGGTCAAAGTCTTTAGATCTAACTGTTACCCTATGGCATAACCTACTGTCATTAACTGCGACAAGTTCGCAGTGCAATCGGTTGATATCCAATGCTTAAGAGGATTTTCTTTCAGCAATAAGAAGGAAACTTCAATAAATCCATAATCAAACACTATACAATAAACTACTCTAAGGCAAAAATAAAGTAATACATAGAAGTCGACTCATATAAAATCTTAACATTTTGGGATGAAAAATCCCATCTTCGGAAAAAAGAAAACAAAAAACCTAAGCTACAACTTATGAATGAAATCTTTTTTTTATTATTTTCTAATCGATAAGGGGAGCGTGGATGTTTTTTTTTTTTTTTNAAATGAACGGAGCTGCGTGCAGGAGCTGGATGTCAGCTCCCGTACAGTCGGCAGAATTCAGGCTAAGTATGGGCAGTATGGAGCGGTACAGCCGAGGTCATAATGCTGAGGCTAGGTTAGGTTCTTTGTATGTGGAGAGACTCTAATGTTGTGAGCTCGATGGGATTGGAAGAGTCTATGATGGGACAATCATTCCTGCTGATGGGATGGTTGTTTTGCTCAGCATGTAGGCGAGGGGCTGAATGTGAGGGTTTCGCAAGTGGTAAACCGGTACGACTGGATACTCCTAAATGCTGGTCAATACAGGCTTTGAAGTGTTATCCAGTGCTACTCACGTATGAGGCGCTGCAGGCCTGGCAGCGCTATCGTCTCTCGCGACGATTTGTGTGCGTGTTTGTGTACGCAGATCGTGTGCGCGTGAGCGGCGTTCAAGTAGGTGCGCCGCGCTGCTCGCTGTATCTCTGATTAATTTGGGTTAAGTTAGTTTAGGTAATGTTGGTGACGTTACGTAACGCTAGGTAACATTAGATAACGTTAGGTAACGTTGAGTAAGGTTCGGTTAGACAGGTTAGATTGGGTTAGGTTAGGTTGGGTTAGGTAAGGTTAGGTTAGGTTAGAAGGTTAGGAAAGGAGGTTGTGTTAGGTTAGGTAAGGGTAGGTTAGGCTAGGTTAGGTTTGCCTAGGTAGTGTTTATTTTAGCGTTGAAGTGAGTAGGAAAGCTTACGTGAACGCAAAATCGTCGTGAGAGACGATAGTGCGGCCTGGCATCGGTAAAGGTAGATAACACTGGACGTAAGTGGTGTGTGGGGCTTGTTTTTAAATTTGAAGTAGGACCCTATGGTAAATGTGTTTTTGTATGAAAATGTGAAGTTGATATGTGGGTAGGCTTCAGAGAGGAACGTTTTCAAAGTACTTAAATTACTGTGCTAAAAGATGCTTTGTTGTAGTACAGAAGCGAGTGATAGAAGTCCAATTTACTGACCCAGAGTTTGCAAATGCCGGGATCGAACAGTTTGTCTAGGAACAATTTACAGAAGTGGTCCAGAAAAATGTGCGGATAGCAGTTATTTTTGAAGAATGTTTGGAGAAACTCAACTTCGTTTAAAAATGTAAGGTAGGAGGACGACAGATGGTATGCTCGACAAATGCTTATCAGCTTGAGTCAACGAAATGATATCACAGATACGGTATTTTAGCGAATAACAAAACTAACATTGCAAAAATATTTTTAACTCCCTATATCTGTATCTACTGTACACATAAAACATCTGACGGCACAAGTGCAGCGTGACACTGTCGACGATGTGGCGAGTTCTAAACTTCTAACTGGTATTAATCGCATTGCGTAACATTGAAGGATTTCGCATTCCACTTAATTTACATTTCATTTATATGAAAAGTATTGTAACTGAAGAATATAAGACTAATATTTCATGATAGGGCGTAATTTCTTGAATAAATCCCCAAAAAATTTGAAACGTACCAAATAGGCTACCGTCGTACCAAATGCACAACACAGGGACCTCTGGAGCAAATCGCACCAAATTTGTACCAAATTTCGGCAGCCTTGGCACGAACCAACTTCGTACCGTCATGAACCAAAACAAAAGCGCAGACCCAGGCCTGTACTTCAGGAGGCCTTGGTCGAGGTAAGCAATGTTCGATAAACCGGGAGAGGGCCCTGAAATGGCCGGGGTTTGCCGGGGCCGGTTCCCTTGTCGATCCCTATAGTTGCAGGTGGTAGCTGCAGAAGCCCAATTAGGTTTGACGCGGCTGAAAAAGTCAATTTGCTAAGTAAGATAAAGTCCACTGTCGGAGACGCTGCAATTAGGTTTGACTTTGCCTAACTTTAAACAGAAGCATTGGCATTGTAACTGCCAATCTTGCTAGGAGTGTTAAACAATTCGATTGCATTGCGACCGCTGAAAATTCCATTTCACGGAGCAAGATTAAGTACATATCTGGAAGTCCAGAAGGAAAACGCTTGGAAGTCAGTGTCTGAACCTCGAGTCAATAGGTGCCTGAAGTTTCCGACAAGTCAAACCCTGAAGGCCTAAGTTTGGCACCCAATCGAATGTCCCGTAAATTTTCGAAAGTCCCCGAGGTACTGTTAATGAATAAGTGTTTCCATCAGACACTCGATTCAGGGTGTCGAGAACAGCCTGTTTGTCTAAATTAAGTAATGGAAAAGCCAAGAACATGTACATTGGGCTTAATTTCTCCTCCTAAACAATGGAGCCGCCCATAAGTAAAGGCCTCTGATAGTTGTAGCTACACCTCTTCTATTAGCTAGTCATTGTTACCTGCAAACAGTAACATGTTATAGTAGGAAATACATTCCCAAAACTCAGTGAAGATACTATTATTATTAAATCACACCAGACTGGCGACGCAGGAACGGAGAAACTCCATGAGGTTAACAAACCCCCACGCAACCAGCCCAGCGGGTGGAGAAAACAAAAGAATAGAAAAAAAGAAGATCC
>LQNS02277999.1:10820748-10833726 GCA_001587735.2 Parhyale hawaiensis
CACTTTCAATGGAGCTTGAGAGGAGCACCAGAGCCTCCAACCTGGGCTAATTTCCGCCTATCTATTTCGTTAAGAGCGTGACACCGAACATATAAATATATATATTTATAAACACGCGACGGTCATTCTTAGTATTAGATTATTTTCTTGCAAAAATAGTGAAGAATTACCTGGCTGAGTCTTTCGTAGTCTGTGATCTCTCACTGTTGATTTGATGTGCGCTTAGAAATTGTGCCTCTGTCTATGAATAATACAAATCGGTACGTCCCATACATTGCACACCATGACCTGAGCTGCAAAATAAGTTTTTCGTGCGTGTCAGCATTGCAAAACCCAAGTGTCCTGCTCACAACTGAACCTATGTACAGTAGTTAGCAGTACGGCTATAGCAGTATGCTCTTTCGGACGCAGTGCCATTATTAGTCATTCTGTGCATACTAGTGGACCCGGCCATCAAAAAAGACGGGAGACAATTTTCATGGGCTACACTTCCGTGTTCATGCTTGTGATCAGCTACAGCCACCGCCTGATCTTCCTTTAATAACTACATAATAACTTTTCAGGGCAATCCCAACTACTGCGTAAAAAAAATATTACCTATATAATTATTATTTACAGCAAATTTCACAAAATCTGCACACATAAACTTATAATCTAACTTCTGCTGCGTCAGGCGCCGCCTTGCTACTCCTGTGAGGGATACATCGACAGGAAGCTTAATTCTAGAGAATGGAATGAACTTGGCCCAATTCCACGACGGCGAGAAACATCATCTAATGCTGGGGTCATAATGTCTAACTGTCCAGCTGCTCAGCACGTTGTTCAACCTTAGAATTTTCCAGGGTTATCTTGGAAGCAGACTCACTCTGCAATCGGAACGACGTACGAGCTGAAGGTCCGCTCATCAGTGAGAGCACGGCTGCATAGCAGAAGAAACGACCGTCTCCTACATAGAGCCCTGGATGAGACACCTGATCGCAATTCACAAGCTGAGACTCTTTCAAAAATTTCAGGAATAGATGGTCTTCTTTGAAGTATGTCACCTGCCATCGCTGCAGGCATCAGTTTGAGAAAGATGAAGAAGGCAGAGATTAAAGAGGAAGCGAAATAAACGTGACGATAGTAAATTAGTTATATTCAGTGCATAGACCGCAACAGTACTTGACTCTTAGGTCCAAAAGTGGCCATTGACGCTGGCGGCCAGAAGTCGGTAACGGAAAAATGGGATTTTCTCAAGAGCTATTAGGAAAATAATTATGAAATTAAGAGCAATGCAACTTTAATTTCAAGCAGCGTTGCCAAGCAAACAACATTTGACGAATCTTGCTCGGTTGGTTAGCTTTGTCAATAACTAAAATAAAAATTCAATGAAGTAAAATCAAAATAAATTCCCTAAAGTAAACTGAATTATATACCGAACGAGTCAACAGTTCCGAATTCCATGACAGAATGGTTATTATAATCTCATCCCACAGTTCTAAACAATGAAGAAAGAACTCTTGACTCCTGAAATATAAGGGAATGGTATCCATAAGTTGCAAATCTTACGCTCAAAATATTTACGGGATAAATATATCACTAATGTTGAAAACATCTTAAATAAATAGGGATGTAATAACTATAAGTTCTTTAAAAAAATATGAAGCTATCCGTTTTCCAGAAACGTAATATCGCTGTCATTCTCTCATGTCATTCTTTAGGCCCTGCAAGTTTCTCCTCTTGTAGTCCTCTCTTGGTATTCCCAATTTCTCAGAGCCGTCCCTTCTTCGCTTCTGGCCACCCAACGAATTAGTCATATCTCTAGCATCACTTGAAACGTCCCTCGCAAAGTTCGCACCGAAACCATTGAATAAGTTCCTGACGATTGCAGGGAGAACTGTCTGGGCCAGCACGTGTCCGTCGTGACACGTATGTTGCAATACGTCAGGGTCCTTCTCCGCTAGAATCCTGAGCAGCTGGTTGAAGGCGATGGCGTTCGACCCTTTTACTCTGAGAAACTTGATTTTTCTCTGCTCTGTGCAGCACATCAATCCCTCCCAAATAGAGGCAGTAAAACTAACAATGTCAGCCATGGCCATTGATGGGTTCTGCAGTGCAGTGTCTGCGGACTCCAGCATCCCTCTGTCTACTAACCTGACCAGGGTGTGGTACTTGGCCATGGAAACTGTATCTATGCCTCTCTCATCAACAGTGATTACCAGCTCTGCATCTTTTTGGATCAGTGGATTGTTTGCAGCGGGCATTCAGCCTGTTGGTTATATGAGCCAGATAACTAGAGTAGCTGCCAATAGCTGCAGGAACCATGTCGTCGTTGATGAGGTTTCGTGGTACTGAAAGATCATTCGCGAGCTCCTTGATCACAGCTTCGACCCGGGCCGCCTGGTTCTGCTTGGCTTCCTTCAGGTCGGCCTTGAAATCATCGGGGATGAAACCAACAAGTTTGGTCACGTTGATGTTCATGTGCAACTGCTGGGCGATACAGAAATTCTTGACGCTAATCCAGTAGTTGGTGCCACACATGGTACGTCTGATTCCAAAGGCATGCTCGTTGGGGTCGCTGTTGCATTTTCCCAGGCAGAGGTAGTTCAGGCCATTGATCTTTTGTTGGAAGATATACCTCGCAGCAGCGACTGTGCCGTCTGAGGTGTAGTAGATCCCATAGGCTGTGGGCTTGGCATTCTTTCTGCACACGTAGGGGTCGCTGTCGAATCAGTCTTTCATGAGGTGCCCTACATCGAGAAGGAACTGAAGGTTCTTTTCAGAATATTTGTCCTCAGGCTTGATGACACAGCGGTATGGGTCGTTCCAGCGCTCGTCGTGATACGGACCACGAACGTTCGAAATGTGTATCCATCTCATTATCATCTCCAAGATTTCTGCTGTCACTATACCTAACTTTGTTGTGTACTTTCGCATTCTGGCGGAGAGAAGCAATGGTGTAAGGGTCAGTCACCGTTAAAGCGAGAGAAACGATCCGTCTCTCCAGGGCTGTGGGCTCCAAACACTTCTTGGTCATTTTGAAGCCGCACTTCAGACCCCTGTACTTCTCCCACTCGTAAACAGTTTTAAGGGGATCCATCTTGACCAGCCTCTCTCTGTTTGGCTCTTCTGAACCAGGGCATTCTGGCAGCTTTTGCACTTCTTGTTAAGCAGATGGTAGTATGTATTCTAGAAGAGATGGATGCTGTCGAACATGGGGAACACCCTCTTTTCTGGTTTGGCAGGGTTTGGGGGGGGGAGGGGGAGTCTGAAGACAGGTTAATGGAGGCGTAGTGGAACTGATTGTCCCTCTGTCCGTCGAACGTTATGGTGAAAATGCGAAAACCCGCGTTGGTTAGCAATATCATAGCTGAGTTAAGCGCGTTCTTGACGTCTTCAGGTTGAGAGGACACTTACGGGGTCATGCTCACCATTCGCCAAAATTGCCACATGCTGAGGAAGCGTGGACACTCAACATCACTTTGGCAATTTCTCCCTCGTCTGTAAGACCACCGAAGTTGCCGCCGCACAACTCCAACATTTCAGTGGTGTAAACCTCGTCCATACCAAGGTGAAGGATGCGGTCTTTCGGGCGAAGTTGCATGTAGTTGGCGCTGAAGGCTGCCTGGGTTTCTGGATCGATACCCCCTTTATAGGGGTCCAATCGTGTAACCATCTCGCTCTTGCTTACACTGGGCAGGATGTGGCCTGAGATGGCGATCAGGTTCCTGTAGAGCAGCGGACTCATTCTTTGCCAGACGACGCACTGGATCATAAACTTACTGTTGAACTTCCTACCGAACTTATTGGCCTGACACTGCAGCAGCTGTGTCTTTCAGAGGATTGCCGTATGTCGCTGCTCTGTAGGAAGTGACTCAACTCGGTATCGTTGAGAGCGTCGGTTCCCTGCTTAAGTTTGTCACCTGGGTCAATGGCGTTGCTGACCTGTGAAGCTGTCTGGAACTTGTCTCCCTTATTGCCTATCATGTCTCTAGCCCAAGGAGGTTCTTATAGAGAGGAGCGCACCCTCTTTATTTATCCTACGGGAGAGTTGAGAGTAAACTTTTCCCTTAAACTGGCTGAGTGGCTTATCCAATCGGAGAGCGGCATTGCCTCACGCAGCCTATATAGGAAGGCTTTCTGAGCTCATATTTTTATAGCCATTAAACATCGGCGAAATTCCGAGCGGATGGAAGTATGTAAAGGAAACTTGTATCCTGTATATCATCTGATGATGAAAGCAATAGGGTGAGCACTGGAATACAAATCTTCAGATACGATTGTCTTTGCAAAAATATTGAAGAACTGCCTGTCTGTATCTTCCTTAATTATATGTGGTGACCATTTCCACTCCAGCCACTTTAGGGACTCCAAACGCCAGCTTCGATCACGTGACAAAGCCATGTGTTTACTCGCCCAGAAAGGGCTTGAGCTTGCTCCTCCCATTAGAAGCTCCTTGCTCTAGCCTTACACTTCGTTATCGGTAAGTGCCTCTTATACCACTTGAAACTCTTATCCTCATAAATAGATATGGGCATTAGAACTTTGGGAATGTGCTTGTCGCCTAAGAGCTCCAAGCTATAGGCCACAGGATTCGCTGCTCTAGATTGTTGGGAGGTTCACGCCAAGTGAGGAGGAAGTCGTCGGGTAGTGGGACTTTCATAAGCTTGTCGTGCTGCTCATCAAGGTTGGAAAACTTGTCAGAGGCCATAAGCTCCTCCTCCAGTCTGGACAAACGCTGGATATCAGCCTTGAACCTGACGAGGTTGCCAGTTTTTGTCATCGACCTCTCTTGCGGTTGGTGAACGGACGTGTAGTAGGAGGGGCAGTCAAGGAAAAGTGTGGGTGCGGCGTTTTTCTTAAGACTGATCTTGCATCTTACTCTCCCACTAGCGTGGTGACATCGTTGTGGAAGCAGTCATCTGTGAAGTGCCTGGCACAGACGACCGCATTTTGCGTGGGTTCTGCCTTATCCCTCTATATGTTTCGGAGCCAGATGGCTTTTAGGTCCGGATTATTTGAAAACCGGAATACACAGTATTTTCCCTTTTCGTTGAACTCGCCAGTATTATCCTTCTCTTCCTGGTCGATCTTGGTCAGTGCGCTGTTAGTCTTGTATTTGAGAACCCAGCAGCTGTTGGGCATGTTGCTTCAAAACATTTTCAGTTGTTCCCAGTTTGTAGCAGAATTTCAAGTAGCAATATTATAATGAACTATATGAACTAAATTGAACTTCACATATATAGACTCTAGTGTTGAGGTCAATGTGCGTATAGTAGTTACAACAGATACAAAACAATTTCTTTCTGTCGCTGGACTCTTGGCCGCCAGTGTCAAACACTCAGCGCAAAAAATTCTTGACCTAAGAGTCAAGTACTGTTACGGTCTGTGGTCAGTGGTTTAGGGCTCCATTCTGCGCGAAGATGATACCACAGTGGAAAGAAATAGGAACGTGTAGCATGTCAATAGAAACATGGAACCCATGTACGAGACTGTTCCCAGACAGGATGAACGTGCATGAGGACAGCAAGCCGGAAACAAGAGGTATAGAAAAAAATCGATTTGAGCATGAACAGAGAGGGAAGTAAAGTGGACAGAAAATACAGACGTTTTCATGGCCTAGCTAATGGTTAAGGTAAATGAGCTTCAATAGAAAATATTCTGAGTTAGAGCCCGGCTAAGGTTAAGCTACAACCAATCCGATCCTCATGGGACGCGACTCCGCCATAAACTTAGGATAGGGTAGACCAAGTTAGCCTCGTACCATAATAATTATGTGGCCGCCCTCTGCTCTTGCATATGAGGGGCGTCTTTGCTAAATGAAATGGTGAACAAAACAGCTACGAGTTGAGGGTGGCCCGAAAAGCGAGGATAAATATTATTCTGTAGGCTTAACTTCATGCAAATCTAAGAATTCAGCAGTGGGAGTGCCGGATATCTTGAAACATTAAACATGCCAACACAGCTATGAAAAGTTCCGTTCCAACACGTCGAGTCCGCATTTACAGTAGAACAGGGAGGCTGCAACAGCTGGTTCATATGATCGCCAAACGAACGTATTCCCTCGAATCAGTGACCGGATGTCTTGTTATGTCCTCGTAACCACAACTGTATCTATCTAAAAAGTGTTAGACGACAAGTGGGTTGCTCATGCAGAAAATGGCGTTGGGAGAGTTTCGGATATTTCTAAAACTGTAAAGTGCATTAAAACGAAAAAAAAACTGTGCACATTTCCAGCTGCTCAAACGGACGCGGCGATACATTTCGACACTAAATTAAGAGAACGCGTTCATTTGACTGTGGTGTGAACCAGCCTTAGGTTATTTCTAAATAATCTTCTTTATAGACGGGAGTTTAAACAACCCTGACGGGCCACAGAATAGGCTACATTAGCTGTGACTGGAGGCCCTTCACCTCTGAGGTTCTGGTTTCGGCCTGGGAAGCCGGCTGATAAATCCGGCAATGATCTATCGTACTTGGGACTTGGGCTAAGAATACTTGGGTTCCAGAATCGGTGTTATAATAATATATATATACGTGATCAAGTGATACAGCTTGCTAATTGGATTAATATATTTGTGATTCCGATATTTATTGAAGATCATTTGTAGAATCAATTAAGTCAGGCAAGGAAGTTGTATCAACTCCGCAGACGACACTTGTGGTGAATGCGGGTTTCATTTAAGCCCCCTCTGGCCATTACAACAGTATTTTCAGAGAAAAAAGAACGGGCGACACAGTATGTAAACGCGGAAAACCCATATACGAACAAACATCGAGTGTGTATAATAAGAGAGTAGAGAAAAGAAGATCGACCAGAGCAAAAACTGGCACAAAAAAGTTGCAACTTAAGAAACTTTACTCGAATTCTTAGCTCCATCATTTGATATAACGTCGAGTCTTCTTGGGATGAAAAAATTCTTGTTTTTTTGTTCAGCGGTAGTCAAATTATCCTTTACCATATGATTCTATTCTCAGTTAACACAATTTTACTCAGGTAGTGAATGAAAATGCAGTTCAGAGTGCTAAGCTCATAGATATCTATTCCTCTAACAAATATCAAAGATGAACTAACATTAGACTGGGTTATAACGTACTATTATCCCGCTATCATGAAAACAAACTTAAGAATATTCGCAATGAAAAAGTACCAGAAGGTGATGCTCCGGCTGGTGATGCGCCGCTCTGTTCAGTGTGTCCCGAAGTCCCGAACATCATACCGCACAGCCAGGAACTCTTTCAGTCACTCTCTCGCGGCACAGTCAAGCAGTTACTTATACTAGCTACGTGTCCTTTGTAATTACAACATCGCTGTACTCCTGAAACGCTTTGTATCAATAAGTTTTGCAATTGTCACTTTATGTCTTATTATCGACATTTTAGGGGAAAATTTGCAGCATTAGGGAATTATAAGGGTTTAAGCGATATTTGCACATATATGTAGGTACACCTTAATGGTCTGGGCCGTTTTGAGCCTGGTAGCACTAAGCCTTCTAATCGACAGTGCTAACAACGATCTCAAGCGAAAGGGACAAGTAGTGCACATAGTCTGACCAGAAATATTAAACGCGTGGGAACAGGAAAACGGCGCGTAAAATGCGGAACGGCAAATAAAGATTACCAGCACAACTAGCGATAATGTAAAGTGTGTGTGTTAGGAAGGGCGTCCCAAAGCAGCCTATGAGTTCCTCCAACAAGTGTTGTATATTGTACTGCATCCTCTGATCACAAATGAGACTTAGTTAACACTATTCCCCATGATAAAAAAAAATGCTTTTTATTAACAGTTTATTTTTGCTGCACAATTCCTCATATCTGGCAATCTGCCTGAAATCCAATTAAGCGACACAGCAAAAAGAAATGATATTTAAGCATGCGCTGTATTCCAGTCGCATGAAGAATTTGCTTTGAAGTGAGTGTTTCCCCACACAGGTCGGGTCAGGTACCGTCACCCGTTAGTGAATGTCCCATTTGCCAGGATCGGCATTCATTTACACCGCCCGGATAAAAAAGTTGTTAATACGATCGATGCATTTTTGTGGTTCTCAGTCAAGTTCGGAAGATTTGAACTGACCACAACAGCAGTGGAATCTGCTTAAGATGGCAACATTGAGACTTTACGGCTCAACCGACGTGGGTTTGCTAAACAAAGCGTTGTACAGCTTTACTTATGTCACATAACTGAATCACACTATAATGATGAAAAACATTGAAAGTTTAATTCAATTACGGTGACACTATATGCAGTCGCCGGTATGTTTTAACCGACAATTGCAATGCATGCCTTTGCTTCGTAGAGATGAAGCAATTCACGACATTGGATAATAGCGGTGGACGGCTGGAATCTTCTGAAGGGCTAGAAGCAAGTAACGATACTGATGAAAGTAATTCCTGAAGGTGCCGATTCATTGAAATACGCACAATTTTTCTCATTTCATAAAATACGTAACACAATTGGGCATTTCATTAAACAGTTAAATAATGATGCGTTTTCATCAATTAATCAACCAATTAACATAAATAGTTGGGTTACTGTTGAAGGTGACACTAACTTTATATTTTTATAGAGACATTATACCGTGATTCTGAGATATGCCACTGCAACCTAATAACACAATCGCAACGCACGGAAGTAAGCAATTTCCTCGATAGCAATGAGGTTAATAACGCTGCTCGAAAATAAAAAATATTTAGCAGAATACCTCTCATGAACGCCTTAAGCGTGTAATAAATTAATTGATAGCTATAAAACCAGTAACTACTAAATTTCACTGTTTCATGACATGCGCTATTTTGCCACGCATATCGTAAAATGAGCAAAATTAGGCATAACTCAAAAATGGTCATTTACAAGAACTGCACGTAACATTATGCAGACTAGCACAATGCTCTTCTCATACATTTGAACAGTTAAATAATTTTCAGTGCTACAATGTGCTAAATAATGTCATGCATGTAGTCTTAGGCTTGGGCCCCACCGACACAACAAGGGACGCAATAAGAGTTTTTTGGGAGACGTGTTGCTTGTAACCCGACACCAAAACACGGTGTCCCGCGCGACCTGGGTTGCTTCGGTGCAGGGGACAGTAGGATGCTACACCTAACGTTACGTTTTTTCATGCAATAAATTTGTTGCGTGGCACGTCGCTTGTTGTTTCGATGCGGCCCCGGCCTAAAGCCTTTTTTTCTGTTGTACATTTTTGTACACTCAAAGCAGAGTAACTTCGCTCGGAACATATCTGTTTGTGTTTGATTATTATGATTATTATAATATTCCTGGTTTTATCACCGCACCCACGTCATACGACGTGATCCAAGCAGTGAGACTCAGTTTATAATGTCGCATCAGTATAAGAATGTTTTATCTCGGCATTCCTACCGGTTAAGTCTCAGTTGGCCGAGTGCGCTACTTCTGGCGGAAAAAAAGCGTAAGTAATAGAAAAAGAAACGAGAGAGAGCAGAAGTGTCCCGCGGAATAGGTCGGCTATCTCGATCGACGGCCCACCTCACGGAACAGCAGGGGAAATATAAAGAACCTACCTAACTTTACAAAACTAACCTTCTCAGCAGGAGCTGCAGCCAGATATAACATCCCTTGCGAAGAAGGCCCCTTGGACCGTTGGGTTCGTGAGGTCCAAATATATTGTGGCAGGGAAAGGGCCCGGCAGAATATACCCCTGAGTGCATGTTCGTATGTGATTCTCTTATAACTGCACACCTGACTATACATGGCGTAGTTCGTTCTTAAGAGGCTGCGTTACTAAACGAGTTTAACTATAGAACATCTGTCCGCTTCATGAAGATGCCTGCAGCGAAGCATGCCCAGACGAAAGAGCATTCCCAACTCGAGTGCTTTCCTAATATAATAAAAAAAATGCTTCGTGTATTTATATATACTGGCTGTACCCGTGAAATTTTGACGGTCTACTAGGCTTTTAATTTATATATATCCTCCTGACCCAGCAGTCCCTGCATCGGACAGACAGCTTTCTCTTATCCCAAGCCCGGAGAATCCCGAGCCCAGAGAATCTCGAGCCCAGAATCCCACTAACCCCATTCCTCTAACCTATCAACTCCTTTGCCTAAAGTATATGAACCTCCACATGAAGTCCGGTCTTCCCGTCAGCAAGGCCGTATCATAGATACCCAGCTTTCGGAAGTTATCGAATCTCTAATTTCCTTCCGTCTATTGGTGATGATAAGCGTGACACACACCACAGGTAGGTAGGTAGGAACAAGCGTATTAATATTTAGATATATATATATATATTTAATGTCGGTTTCTTAAGAAACATAGGCCAAACTTTCAGAACTTCAATAAAATCAGATACGCTTCTGTACGCTCACGTTGCATATAAGCTGACAGGAGTTGCATTCAAGTTTATTGCAATGTTTTACTCAAGATAAGACTTTACTTCTGCCTGTCAGTGTGGAAAACTTACGTGAGAGGAGAAGGAGACTGAATAGATAACGTACAAGAAGAATGAGACTACTACAGTCCTAAGAACAGAGACGTGCTACCAATGGAGAGAGGAGACGCATCTATGCGACACAGCAACCACCTCCACGGATCCCAGGCCTCCGCCCCGACCCTTCTGACTCCTTCCGCACCGGCTTATATTGAGCAAACATGTCGAATATTGCATGATTTTTTTCACGCACGATTCCACTAGTATTAATAATTTTGCTGTTGATACGACTCGTACACCTGGTTCATATAGAAAGTGGAAACAATTGTAACAGTTTTGGACCAATCCTGTCTACCATTGAAGTGTTTTTCAACATAAAAGTGCTCCTCGCTGAACAAAACTGATAAAAAATTAAGAATGCGTTGATCCTCAGGTTCAAAAGCTACTTAGTGATCTTAACATGGAAGAAACCTTGTATGGGGTAGAGAAAGGTACATTGGAAGAATTGGGAAACTTTCTCAGAAACATAAGGAAACTACAAACAATTGGCGGAAAACCTCACCTATGCTTAAAAAAATTTGGGATTTAACGCTTGATTTATAGTTCCTTTTTAGTCGCACGCACGCTAGGGCTCGGCATTGACGGAAGATTCTTCACGACACTAAATGCGGCAACCAAAAATAAAAAAAGATGTAAGGTGAAACTTTTGCAGTTATTATAACTATTTCCTCCCGATAAAAGGTGATCAATAGAGCCAGTAGAACAATGAAAAAATGTAAACTTTGCCGCTCTACGTTTAGTATCCATAACGACGTAGCATGACAGCCCAATGAATAGATAACTAGAGCACTCTGAGAGCGCATACCTCCGCCAAGCGAGGCAACGGTAGCAAAAAATTCAAATTAGCTCTGAAACCATAATTTTCTTTGTATAAATTCCAAAATCTAATCATTTGTGCCTTTTGATAGTAACAACAGCTTGTGCAATTTTCTCGAAGATCCGTTCATAAATTTTTGAATTATGCTGCTAACTAAACGTTATGACAAACCTGAGTCAAACATACAAACCGATTTGTACCAATATTTCATCATTCATGTCTTTAAACATTACTAACAACCCCCGTAAGTTTCATAAAGATTTATTCTTTATTTTTTGAGTTATGGTTCTAGCAATCATTAATTTAAAAACAGTGACAAACGAACGAACAAACGGATCATTACCAAAATTTGGTCATCTACTCTTTGTTATATACTTAACAACGCATGTAAATTTCATAAAAATTTATCCATAACTTCTTGAGTTATGACATTGAGAAAAATGAGACAGACAAACAAACGGATGGACATATCTTCACCAAAAGTTAATCATCTGTTCCTCCTAACATACCTAACAATCCCTGTAAATTTCGTCCAAATCGGTTCATTACTTTTTGAGTTATCTTGATGACAGACAAAGAGGCTAACAGACAGGCAGGCAGATAAACACGACGAAAACATAACCTCCTTGGCGGAGGTAACGATAATTCTTTCCAGTAGAGAGTAACTAACTACAGAGGAAATATATACATAAATTACATTCCTTTGAAATGACGATTAGAACTTTACTGCAGTAAGAATATACGCGCTTAATGATTTGCATCCTCTGAAGTACAGAAATACATTTGACTAATTTCTAGCGTTACGATAAAATAAACACAAATACGAGCTGGCTTTAGTGATCCGGTAGGTAAAATTACGCCTGTGTTTTGCGCTTCTGTTAATTTCTGTATGCAATTTTTCGCTGCCCTGGATGTAGTTGTACGGTCCACATCACTTTCAACCGGAGTAGCTGACAGAAAGGCTGGAATCATCCGGACTACAAGTACATGTGCATTACGATCAAGATAGCGAAAGATTAAGGGTAGACTCAGTGGTAGACTACGGTAAGGTTGCGACCTACGTGAACAGCGGGGGAGCTCCAAATGACTCGTTTTTGGTTACCATTGCTCACCGACCACAGCTTCAGCTGCTGACGGTCACTTGCGTCTGCTGGACAGACTTGTTACTTCAGCCAACGGGCCGCGCGTCGAAAATGATCAGGTGAATCTGTCTCATAGGAGAGTGGTGGTGGGACTCTGTACGTTATAAAAGGTGTACAACAATGAGAGACATTGGTTGTATTCTGCTGTCTCTGTCCTGAAAGTCTATATGAGGATTATACGTGTTGTGGTTGACGCGCACTCTTTCAATTTGGAGAGCGTTAGATACAGAACTCGTCAGTTCAGTCGGTGCTTTGGGCCCTGGTCTGTTGAGGTTTGTAATTTATTGCCGGCATCGGCTTTCGGTCGTGTTGGCCTGCTGGCTTATAAGTCAGCTGTTACTGGCTTTTTGTTAGATTTTTTTTAGCAGCGTTTCGGGCTTCCCGGTGTAGCAAAATGCTTCATTTGGGTCATAGTACCTGTCCGTAGAGGCCCGGGCGTGAAGTTTTAACTGCAAATGTTTAATTGGTATGCTGCATATCGAAGAGCTTTTTAACAACTCAAGAGGCCGACTATCGCTTTTAATAACTGGATGCTCTCGTCAAAATTTCATAATCGTTGTGTGTTGTGTTG
>LQNS02277999.1:10833798-10844323 GCA_001587735.2 Parhyale hawaiensis
AACCTGCCGAAATTTCAACAGAATTTAATGATTTCAATTTCGACCATCTTCGACCCTCCCACCTGATGAGCTGAGGACAGCGAAACGTACGTCGTGGGTAACCAAATTTCTTCTTTGTGCTTGTCATCGTATTCTTTAATATCAAATATTAATAATAATAATAATAATAATAATAATATGACACGACGAAAAGCTTGAACACACAAGCGAAGAGTGATAAGGTCAGATTTTAACTTTGCGTACATCGCAATGGTTGTGTGGATAACCATAACTGATACCTCTCAGCGAAAGCCTTAACATTTATATAAGTGACGGAACGACTAGCTGTCGCTCTGGTGTGTCATGAATGTATTTCCTCCAGGTGTTGTAAAAGTACTCCCGACAGATATTGACCTATATAGTGGTCTTCATATGCTGAGTGTGTTTCTCCTCTTTGATGAGAACTTTGCAGTTGTTTTTCACTGCCATATCAAGCACCCAGTTCTGTTGGGAAATTTTTCCTCATCATAACTGAACGGAAAATATCACACCAGGTCATATGAAATCATTTCTGCCAAATGTGGGCACATACTGACCAATTACTTTGACGCCTACTTCATGAATTAGCTATATTCGAAAACTCAATGCAGGGTAAACTCAGCCGCTTTCCTGATATTGTTGAGCATCTACCAATGGGTTAGTTGACGCACAGAAAGAACTGGCGTTGTTGTGACGCTCTGTTGTCTGTGTTGCACCTCTTTTAGTCGGCTTTGAATCAGTTTGAGGCCCGCCGTGTTCATTTAGAATTTAGCGCACCGTTCGAAAAGATGATCCACATAGGTATGGTGTACAAATTGGTACCGTTAGGTAACAGTAGTAAGGTACTACAAATCATTCCAAAAATTGTTTCTCAATACGCAACGTATGACCGTCGATGGTTGACTGAATGAAACACCACATCAGCGTTCTTCTGCTCCACTTGCTGCTTGTTCTTCACACTACTGACACTACTGATATGATCTATTGACTGAGAAATACTGCGATTAACTGTGACAGTGATTCGCCATCTCAGTATGCGTAGACTGTTGCTTAGTCCAGAGATTCTGTCGTGAATCAGTGTATTGTTCTCTGCCTGGAGCACAAAACTGAATGCATACATGACTCTCTTCACGATTGTCAGTCGGTCTCGGACGTTTTTTTCTCAATTCCAGTATCTTAATATTGGCGACACTGCATTACAGAGGATTGGCTTTTGAAGTTGCCGGGAGTCTTTTTTTTATCAAGATCCTACATTTGAGAGGCACATCAAGCGCCTGGCTTGCTTCGCCTATTCGGGCTCAAGAAGAGTCTGTAGTTTGCTTAATGATAGGGAAGAAGTCCGTAGTTGCTTGCTTTCACACATTTTCTGCTTCTGCATTTTCCCCCGTCAGCGCTTCTACTACTGCCAATCACTTTGGTCTGCTATACCCAGCGCGTGGCTTCGTCAGTTAACTCCGTGGCCAGTAAGATAATTCGGGGTAAATATTTCTCGCACTAGCGAAGCGTTCCTTGCCTCGATTTCGCAATATAATGCACAATGAAAAACATTGGTTGCATGTCCCTACTATTCCTCCAAAATCTCTAAGTGAAACACACGGGCATGTCATATATCACATCGTACTTACATCTGTAAGTTGGGCTTTTCACTGGTGGAATAAGTGTTCGGCAGAGTGAATGTTTAGGCTTTCAAGTCAACTGCGAATGTGCCTAATAGTTTTTGGCAACAAGGGATTCCCTAATGCAGCATTTCGAGTTGCTGTCCCTTGACACTGGGGAAAGTATGGTTTTGCACGTCAACCTGAAAGAGGCACGGGCAAACAACACCATTTACGGTTACTGAACAAATCTTGTCGGGGGTTTACTTAAATTTTTTTTAAGTTGAATATACAGATAGAATTTTCTCACTGTACCTCTGGCCTAATGGGCTAAACAACAGTTCCATATATATCAGGTTGGAGCCAAAATTTTGTTCCTTTTATTGTTTTTAAATGAAAGTAAAGATTAAGCAAAACATGGCTTTTTTAATTATCAGCATAATCACCATTCTCATCAATGACCTCTGCCCATCTCCCCATAAACTTTTTGATGCCGTCTTCATAGATTTTTCTTGGCTTGGACTCGTAAAAAGTAAGCTAGCTTTATATCAACTTATTTTCTTGAAGTAAGCCTTTGTCCTGATAAGTGATTCTGCTGGTTTCTAAAGAGATGAAAATCTGTCGGAGCAAGATCCGGAGAACATGGTGGGTGAAATAAAAATTTCCCAATCAAATTAATCTGTGAGATTCTTAGCCGCTCTTGGAGTATGGAGTCTGGCACTGTCATGGTGGAGAATCACACCTTTTCTGATTACCCATGAAGGTCGTTTCTCTCGCAAAACTATCTTTAACCAAGTTAGCTGCTGACAGTATACTACGAAAGTTATTGTTTGATTGTTCCCTAGAAGCTCATAATGAATAATTCCTTTACTATCCCACGAAAATCTTTTATCTAAAAGTGAACAGAACTTCCGTTTCAGCCTGATATTATTGCCTCTTCCAAGGAGGTTATGTTTGTCTGTCAGCCAATTTGTCAATCACCAAAATAACTCAAAAAGTTGCGGACGGGACTGTAAGAACTTTACAGGGATTCTTAGGTATGTTAAAAGTGACAGCTGATTACTTTTTGATGAGGATCGCTTAAACAGTTTGTTTTTCTTAATGCCATAACTCGACAAGTTATGGACGGATTATTATGAAATTTACACGAGTTGTTAGGTATATCACAAAGAGTCAACGACCAAATTTTTGAAGTATTTTTTTTTTTTTGTTTCATTATCCGTGTTTGACTTTTTGTTTGCCATCAAAAAAAACTCAAAAACTTACGAACCGATCGCTATGCAACTTACGGTAATATTATTGTAAGAAATGTTGTGAGACATAAATGAACAAAATAATAATTTTGGTGACGATCGATTGGCCAGTTTGTGTATTTGCCTACCGTTTACCAGAATGTTTGTCAGCAACATAACACAAAAAGTAAAAACCGGATCTTTAAAAACATTATAGAAGCAGTTATTAATATCAAAAGACACAAATGACAAGATTTTAATTAAAAGAAAATCATAGTTTCAGCAACAATTTGTTTTTTTTTATGTTGCTCCCTTGCTGGCGGAGATATACGCTATCAGAGTGTTCTGGTTGTGCCTCCATATGTCAGCGTAGTAATGTTCCCGGAAAGGAAGAGGAAGGGACTGGATCAACGCTCTTGGAAACAGCGTTTTGGGAAAGAGAAGCTACAACATTATGAAGCAACACCAGGAGAATGAAAATGGAAGGAAGTGATATTGGCACGACAGAAAGATGCTCGGAAGGCTTCTGAAACTTGATACTTCGGCGACACATGCTATACATCGGACAAGCAAAGCGTCACAGTCCATGAATAGCGTTCTGTTACAAATTCAATAGCTTTCCAATCAGGAAAAGAATAGATACTTCAGATGGACAGAAAATATTGGAGCAACCCAATTCAGGGAGATCACGAACCGCAGCACGCTGCTCAGCGTCAAGTGCAGACTATAATATACTGCGTGGTTAGCATTAGACAGCAATTTCGCTCCATTGTACCGACACAACTTTTGAATAACACAAAAAGTATAGAAATATAGGGATCCATTTTGCTGTTATACATCGAATTAATCTGCAGACTTGCATTTAAAGAACTTCCATATGTTATGCGAGAAAAAGCAAACTTGCGTCTCCGATGAAATCGTTGGTGCAGTTTTCCTAGAAAAAAAATTTCCGTTTTACCTATTACAAATGAAATGCCTTTGTCCTATATTACATTGCTTGGCGAAAAATACCCTAAAAGTATAGCAAACAGTCTCCGGCTCTGCATCCATTATCTGCTTAAAAATTCATCACTTGGAATCTATCCCTACGATGAGCCCACCGACAAATGGAGCTTTGATGAGATGTGTATGAAATTCGATGCTAGTATGGCTTGGAAGATAAACTCCTTCGGAAGTGATTAAAACTTGCGGCATTCGAAGTTCTCCGCCGCTGTCCTGAACTTCCGGATCAGTTGGCCCTGGCAACAGCGCTGGCTGGGGCAAAGAGAGCTTCTGATACGACTGCAGGCTTGTCAGTTTGTGGCTGGAAATTAGCGCTAGACGATTTAGCAAAGGAGTACCGCCATGCATGCAGTTGTTCCACATGAATAACTTGTCAGCTTTATCTGCTAGTGCGTTCTTAGTTACGTTTTAAAGAACTTTGCTTATTCCATTACTGACGAGGTTGGTCGAACGTGGGTACGAGAAGATGGAACACAGTGCAGTACGGCGAAGAACCCACGCACATGGGGTGACCGCGTATGAAAACAGTAAATAAATCAAAACCATCAAGACCTTCTGTTGCTAGAAATGATGCAGCCTATGGAAATTCAAACTCAACATGAAAAGGAAAATGTATAAGTCTTCTTAGCCAACGGCTACGAATGTGCAAGCGACAGCAAATTGGTAAACGATTAGCAACATTTTATTCTCATCTCTATTGCCCGCAAATAACTTAGGCTTATTTTCTACTGGCTCTTCACAAGTCTTCCCGCCGTTTTCGCTGCCAGCTGTAGTATAGGAACGCTAAGTTTACTGACTAATCTGCTTTTGCAAAATTGATGCCAGAGTCAATATTAATTTTTTATGTATCCTCGTTGGGATTTGGCGGTATTTTCGACGGCTTTCTACAGAATTAATCCTAATTATTTTTTGCACCTCACTTCCTACGCGTTATCGCGTCTGGAACCATAGATTACTCCAATTCCTAGTTTATCGCTGTGTCTCGCATCATAAAAATACATGCACAGTTGGTAATATATTGAAAAATTGATCCAGTTTACCGCGTAAAAATTATGATAATGGCTTAGCGAAGTGATACTGTAGTACAAGTACGATGCACAAATCATTAGGTACTTAGGTAGTGGTGACCACGAGACGCTATGTTGATCTCGGAAATCTTTTAACTTTGAAATTTATTCACCAATAATTTTGGCGGTTGCAGTAATTACTGTATGGTCGGCGCTTACGGAACTCAAGCTGTCACTGGTATATGTTGACTTGTCCAGTTGATACGTTAGTAGGGGATGAGGGGGGTGGTAGGAGATACATACTAGTACTGAAAGTGCCAGATAAACCTGTTATAAGCGGCTACGTGAACTGTGAGATAACTCGCTGTTAGCCAACCCGCTGGTCACGGACTGCATCACCTCTGCGCAAGATGGGTAGTGCACATAACGCCACCTGGACCTCATCCGAAGTATCATCAAGGTAAGGTAAGTACCACTGTACACAAAATGAGTCATACTTGGGTAGGCCTAAGTGAAGAGTAGTGACTAATTTCGCGATTAAACGAGTATATACGCTTGAAAAATTACAGCTACTAGAATGTTTTAACCGGCCAAATGCTGTATGCTTGATCCCTGCATAAAATCCATGCATCCCTGCCGTCGAATAGCAAGCTCACTTGCGCACCTTACATGAAACTCCCGTAACTGAAGGTGGAAAATAATTACATCCAGCTTTCATATGCAACTGGTTATACCTTTTTTGGCCGAATATTTAAAAACTTTACTTGCAGTGGGCTTGAAATCTTCCAAAAAGGCAGAGAATTCCAAATAAAGCTTGAATTTGGTAAAATTGGTATTTTCGAGTTGTGCCCAGCGCTTTCAGTAAGATGAATCTTATTAATATCATCATTACTATTATTGGATACTAAGTCTGTTTTCGACTTGAAAATTTATTACTTAAAGAGTGACCAGGCAGATCCTCTAAAACCCGGCATTCAATGCGTGATAGATAGAGAGCTTCTGGAGGGTCTTGTCTCCAAAATCAGTTCGTTTCTGTAACGTCATCTGGGCTACATGTGGAGGTGCATCACCATCGTCAAGCGAAGCAACAATTCTGCGCTCTAGTTACGTACTGTAGGTGACGTTTTTCCCAGTGAACTAACTGCATGTTCATTTCTCTGAGTTACTTGCGGAAGCCTGTAAGGTATCCATACGGGGATCTAGCTTTAGGGCTTAACTGGCACCATGAAATTTATAGTATGAAAGTGCACAAGTGCATGAATACTTCTGGTCACAGGAGTAATAAAAAAGACTGGTGGCTGCAGAAATCTAGCCAACTGCATCCGTGTGGGCCGGAAGGGCCCATCTTTGGAAAGTGCTGCTAATCAGGCCACTGATAACAGTCATATCAGCAGGAGATTTTCACCACGCAGCAAACTATTTCAGTAAATTAGTCACTATCATTATTTCATGCTGTTGCACCCTATAGGATGTTCATAAACAATTTTCAATGCGACCTAGGATAAAAAGCTAACCTTTCAACACGTTAGACATCAATGTTCATATAAAACTTCACGCTATTTAGGAAGAGGACACCAATATTCTCTCAATCGTCAACTCTTGTTCTCATGCTTATGATCTATTCAGTTTCCAAATATTGTCATTCCTGTGAGGAAAGCATAACTAAAGAGCAAGTTATTATTATCACGTCTAATTATTATTAAATATGTCACGCTCGGGCCGCCGACGGACAGTAGGACAACCAAAATGAAGCATCACGCTGTACGGGAAAGTTCGAAACGCTGTTAAAGAAACTCAGACAGAAAGGCATTAACAGCTGACTAAAACGGCTCTAGGACAACACGACCGAAAGCCGATGCCGGCAATAGGGTTAATTAAATCATTAACGCGTATGGTTTATCTGCTGGTGCCGTGAACCTGTTGCTTTTTTCCGTTATATGCCAACGACTTTGGTAAATTATGCTGTATCCAAAAGCTGAAGGGATGGATTCAAACGAAGCTTCAAATCTTGAAGAATGTTCATAGCATAACGAATTAAAATGTAACGAGACAGACGAAGTCTCCACCCAGGCCACAAAGCAGCGGCCTAAGCCGCTACGCGCAGACGAGCAACATCTTCGCTGATTTCGACAAGACAGTATTGGCGGATCCTCAAACTTGGCACGACATTTCAATGCACACGTGAGGGGCGTTCTTACAGTTGCACTGTCCCAGGGTAAAGTTTTTGGAAGTTGCATGAAAAGGAAATTGTAAGTGTTAACACAAGAAATTTTATTGCTTGTTTAACACGCCGTTTTTATTCACCGCATATATTACTCAGCAACTGAGGGCAGTTTATAAATAAAATCTTGAGATGTAAGTTTCATGTGGCTGTCATCGTTGGAGCCTGAAGACAAATGCATTTTACACTTTTGAGCTTGCAGCTACAATCACCGCCATTTAACGTAAATTTTTAAGAACAATGGAGGCGTTACATACCATAGCAGTGAACACATAGATAACAGGGAGAACTGGACCGCAAGATGCTTTGAATTGCTCGCAAACTACAAAGAATATAATTGGTCGGGACTCATCCTGCTGAACTCTCTCTTCAGGCAACTTTTTTCGCCGCGTGTAGTAGAGCATTTCTTGGCGAAATGCCACTCTCTGCAATATTCGCTTGTCGTCTGCCTTGGGCTCAAGACTGCCTAGAATTTGGACTCCGCAGAGATTCTGGCAATTTTTTACCCCACCTAAATTCGGGTGCGCCCAATACATGTCATTCTCTCAGAAGGACTCCCAAATACTCCAGCCCTCGAGAGGTTAACCCAACCTGGCAGGTCATTTTGCATTTGGAGGATCTGCCTTTCTTGAAAAACAACAACAAAGAAAAAAGCTGTGTCCTTCAGATTTGATACTCATGGCGAAGTTGTTACTCGTGGCCCACACCACAACCTGCATTCCAGCTGCCACAGAGGTCAAGTTTGCTGGCCGAGAGCAAAGCTGGGCGTTCCTCAGTAACTAAGAAACTCCAAGCTTTCTGTCGGCCATAAATACCTCCTTTATTATAACCGTGACCCGCTTTCCCAAAAGAAGACTGACCACTCAAAGTCGAAAAAAATGATGCTGTAGACTGAAATTTCTATTCGTTAAACGACTTAAGAAAATGTTTTTATAAGAAAATATTTGTGTTTTGAATTTCCGTATTTTGTATCCACTCATGACAGTGAACAGTACTAAATATTATATACTTCTCCTATGAGAATTAAAGGTTTAATTTATGCTCCAGTGGGTTAAGAATTAACTTCGTTTATCTTCTGAAGTTCGCCTAATTAAGTGCTCATCATATATTCTAGTCGCAACTCCAAGTCTTGCTAATTCCCTCGCTAGCATTCGCTTGGCACGACTTCGTCAAACCAACGCGGACAACAACTGACTGACTTTGCACTTGCGGAGGAGAGATGCCCTGAATTGACCTTCCAGTTCACAAGTGTTGCCAACACAAGCGCCACTTCCCGCGTAGTTTGGATGCCGGGCATGCGAGTAACAATCGGACCGAACTCGATACCTGGAAACTTCCTACACGGTCGCGAGTTCTCTAATTTGTGGCTGGTGGTCAGCGGCTAATGTAGCGGGTGTAGAAACTGCTATAAACTGCGTCAGTAATATTGCTTGTTCTTACTGTAAAATTTCTATGCAGTTACGAATGCTCAAATTTATGGAGAGCGACAAATAGAGTGTCAAGCCAGGGTTATTAATATTATTAATATTGCTTCTTATGGTGTTATTTACGCGGAAACATTACGAGTAAGAAAAAGCTACGTGTCGGCATGGCATTACTGCACGTCGTTGGCTGAAAGTTCCAGCTCAACCGGTGAGCAATTTGGGTGTTGAAGGGCGTGCTCTGCTTTCCTCGAATCCACTTACACATGTTTCAGATGTGTGTCTGCGCACGGCTTTACATTGGCGAAACCATGAAGCAAATTGAAGCGAGGATTTTCCGGCATAAAGGCCAATCATTTCGTTCTGGTCAGAGGTTGGCAGACATAAATAGCAAAATTTTCGATCATATGGAAGTTTCAGGTCATCTTATTGCAAATGATGATTTTGAGATTATTGATCAATGCTCCAACGGTCACTGAAAATTATTAGAATCGATCTATATCCTCAATATCGCGCCTTCATATAATTAATTAATGAACAGGCCAGTTCCACGAATCTTTTCATTTGAAATAGTCATAGATGTCTTTGTTTTTTTTTTCCTTTAATTGAAGCAATTTTGTTAGCTATATTATACTAAAGTTCTGTGAGCATTACTTGCTTGTTTATTTATTTACTTGTGTCGTGATTGTTTACAATCAGCCAAGGAGCTCCTATAGAGAGAGAAGGTAGCCAGGAGCCTCGCCCCTGAAGCGCAAGAGTCTCTTATGGCTGTCAGCCAGTCGTATTTGCACCAATCGCAAATCAGTAACTCGGTTGGTCTACTGCTCCCCCGTGAAACTCGCTGCTCACCCATCACTTCCACCAATGATATTCATGAACGACAGAGCTGGTTGACTTGCTGGCGAATCTCTGAAGGGGTCGCAGGGCTCCCTCCTTCTTTATAGAAGCTCCTTGCACACAGCGTCTTCGCTTTAATAACGGGGATAATTCGAGAGTCAATGGTGGAGTTACATTTCTGGAGGAAGTTTTAAAGTTCGCAATACAATCTATGGTACCGTTCAGGCATCAGGACAGGACGGACACTTGAGGAGGGTTGTTACATGGATAGTGATTGATATTTAAGTGGAAGGAACTCAAAAACTTAAATTCTAAAATTTTTGTCCATTGGCCGGTATGAGCAGCTTAGACGATTGAAGAATAGCATCAGTCGAATGTTTTTAAAGCTAAAACTAAAAAATCGTCATTATATGGGAAGAAATGCAAGCGTTGAAGATTCAAGGACACTATATAAACAAAGGGATAAATGGTGAGGTTCCGCCTGAGATCGGCTATATAGATGCGTTTGTTAAATGTCAAGGTGATATGGGAAATGCTACCGGGAAGAGTGTAGAATATTTCTGTGAGAGTAAGGAAGCTGATGATTGTGATCCTTACGGGCAATTGACGTAAGAGTGGACCGTCAAATAGCATGGGGTCTCTGACCTGCTGAATATAATCTTATTTTTACGGACGTGTAGTAGTAGAAGTTTTACTAAAGCGTCAGGAAGTGAAGAAAAGGGTGATGTTGACCCAACGGGTCACGGGCCGTCTAGTACATACTATAATCTCTGATGAATAAATCGAAATATACTATAATCTCGTGCGACGACAGAGAATCTGGGAAAGAAAGCATTATAAATAGCAGGAACCTGGCGAAATACTTGAAGCAATAGCATTGTTTTTCGATTATATCTCAGACCCGTATCATGCATACGAAGCGACTCGTACGCACACGTTTCAATTGAATAGAACTTTGGACTATTATTTCAAATGACGTTCTTTTGAATTAACAGTTCTTATATATCTATATATTAATACGCTAGTACCTACTTACCTACGTCCTTACCTTTTGTGTCACGCTCTTTATCACTAACTAGCTGGACCCGTGAAAATTTTCACGGTTTACCAACTTTATTTTGAGTGTTTGGAAAATTTCCTTCTACCGGTATGCTTGTTGTTGGATTTTAATGTAATTAGTTGCACATCTAAT
>LQNS02277999.1:10864030-10877351 GCA_001587735.2 Parhyale hawaiensis
GTTTTCACTCACCTCATTTAATTTGAGGTAGCGCTTCTAACTTAATCCACATTGTCCGAACTAACATCAGCCGCTTAACCCTGTATATTGTTACGCATTCCGTCTCTAACGTGAATCGTGTGTAACCCGTGAGAATTCGACGATTTGTGGCCAGGAACCAGAGCTTGTCGTAAATACTTCCTGTTAAGGAGGTCGAGGGACTTTCCTACTATGAGCATTTATAACTAAGGGTGGAGATGAGATCAACACTGCACGTAGTGTAAGTCAGTGGCTACTCGCAGTGCCGCATTTTGGAAGTCCTACAGCTATTACGTAAGGAGCCAAGACTTTGGGAACCCAACTGGGGCCGCATATGTGATGACGGACCGAATGAGACCCCTATAAGTTAGGATCACCATTTCCTTTTGCTGGCTGCAGCAAGTACCGGCAAGGTGTTTGAAGATATGAAATTTGGAGGATGAAGGATTTTGGGTTTCCGTGACGTGCTTGGAGAAGTTGAGCTGAGAATCAGAATGGACCCCAGTATTTCGGGGCATTCATCAACGGAGAGAAGAGAGTATCCGGGTGAGTAACGTGGGCTTCGTTTTCGGGACGAGAGGGTGAGGGTGAGGTCGTGCTCGGTGGCTCTATCGGCGATCTCAGCGGGGCACGATGAGAATCTCTCAACTTCAGGAGTCCCTTTTTCGTCTCGTTCCGCACAGTGCAGTCGTCGGCAAAGGCAGTATCAAGGGTAGCAGACGTGGGAAAGGAGGATACGAAGTGGTTGAAGCGTAGGGGAGATCACTGAGCTTTGGGGAACGCCACAATGTGTATAGTAGTAAAGTGAGATGCCCGGCCTACAGTAGCAGCAGGCCGCTTTATCTCTCAAGGAGGAAGACAGCTAACGTGCTACATTACGATTAAGCGGATGAGCCCAAAAAGTTCGTTGTGATTGACTGTGCAGAATAGCTTGGAAAATCCACAGCCAATGGAGCAGTCCACAAAGGAGGCTTTTCCTCGCTGAAGGCCACTTCATTAGCCTGGGCCAGACGCAGTAGGGCCGAGGTCGTAGATCTGTAGGACTTGAAGCCATGTTGATGATCCGCAGTATGCACGGCCGCAGATAGTTGGGAAGGAGAAGCGTCTCAAGCAGCTTAGCTCCAGGGTATCCGTGGATTTTGGGCGGTAAGTGCCGCCTTCGTCTTTGGGCTTGCCGGTTTGGGCAGCACGATGATGACGGCCAGGGCCGGATGGATGGGATACAGGCCTCTTGTAGAGATAAGTTGAGGATTGACCCAAAAATCCAGACCCCTGGGTCCTAGGTTCCGCCAAAGGAGAATTGTCAGTCCGTCCATGAAGGGACGATGAAGGAACTAAGAGGGACCATGAAGGGACCATGAAGGGACCATGAAGGGACCATGAAGGAACCATCAAGGGACCATGAAGGGACCATCAAGGGACCATGAAGGGACCATGAAGGAACCAAGAAGGAACCATGAAGGGACCATGAAGGGACCATGAAGGGACCATGAAGGGACCATGAAGGGACCATGAAGGGACCATGAAGGGACCATGAAGGGACCATGAAGGGACCATGAAGGGACCATGAAGGGACCATGAAGGAACCATGAAGGAACCATGAAGGAACCATGAAGGAACCATGAAGGAACCATGAAGGAACCATGAAGGAACCATGAAGGAACCATGAAGGAACCATGAAGGGACCATGAAAGGACCATGAAGGGACCATGAAGGGACCATGAAGGGATCGTGAAAGGACCATTAAGGGACCGTGAAAGGACCATGAAGAGATCAATAAAAGGGACAACGACGGGGACAAGGAATTAAGGGGACAACGAAGTGGACAAGAAATTAAGGGGACAACGAAGGGGACAATGACGAGGGCAGTGGAGGAGACAATGAAGGGGAAAATGAAGCGGACAATGAAAGTGACATTTAAAATGACCCAGAGAGCGACACGGAAAGTGACCAAGAAGGTGGCGAAGAAAGTGATGAAAAACTGCACCATCGGTGGGGGCCAGAGAATAGTAACTAAACTAACAGTAACAGTAAGCACACGGGAAACGGTCCCGAAGGCGCACCCTAGGCTCAGAAAACTCGCAGGAACCGCAGGGGTGAACCTAACTAACAAAACTGCCTGATCAATGGCTCATCCCTCTACTCTGCGAAGGACATAGAAAGCACAGCGAGAGAAGAATGACCTAGCTAAGGCTACCACATATCAAAACAGTACACGGAACGGCATTGCCTTACGTTTTATGAGCAAACCTAGTCAATGAATAATTTATGTATCGTAACAGCAACCTAATGCAAGTTCAACTGCCGCTGTTTTATTAGTACCGTCAATATTGTCCACTACCACAATTATACACGCTGATCAAAACTTGCTCCCTGCACCAAGGAAAATTGACGTATGTAAGAGAAAAAAAGGCATATATAATTGCGCTTCACACAAAGCGTGGAACCGGTGCACGCAAAGGCGCCGCAAGGAGCCACGCGCACGAGAGTTGCAGGCGGAGAAAGAAAAAGAAAAACTTAGGACAGATCATCAATAGAAGTATGAAAATGGAAGGAAAGCGAGAGCAGATAACCCCAGGAGAAACTGAAGGGACTCTCTCCTCGGCATAAGGACAAGCACTCTGATGTATAATTTCCAAGGCAGAAATGAGGGTAAATCATTAAATTTAACAAGCATAGCGTGGGTATTGCCCCAGTGTGGTAGTTGCTAATAGTAAAATTATACAATTAACTATTTACGTCGGATATTACCATCCGAGCCACCACAACAGTGTTTCCACGGTACAAAAGCTATCGTTATAGGGCACGGGCACTGTGCCCGCATACATGCCGAGGATCATTTCGCATGGGTCCAATACCTATAGAGAAGAAAGAAAAGACGTTGTAATAATAAAATAAAAGAAGAAAGGTGGGCATAAAAGGGAACACAGACTCTTACCCAGCCCTTCACTTGCTGAGCAGGCCAAATATGGCGGCAAAATCAGGAAACTCGAGCTACATAGGCGCAGTCATATTGGACTCGCAGGTGTCAACAGGAGCACAAATGGCTTAATAGGCAGAAGGCCTCTAAATGAACAATAATCAAAGAATAACTGGCCTCTCTCCAACGAGAAACAGAACAGTAAGCGACAATAACAAATTTAGTAACCGAAAAAACGGTAATATATCACAGTATGCATCCAACCCGCTTGACAGCCTCGTCATAAATGACACATTGCCATACGGCAGCCGTGAGGTGCAGTCGGGAGCCATGTGAACTAAAATCGCAAGCGCATATCAGCGTTACAGCATTGGGGCATTGGGACAAAGCATACTTTGCAATAGTCAGCCGACGGAGAATGCATTAATTATTACCCGACTGGTCTTGACACTATCTTCAAATATTAACTTTGATTTTATGTAGAAATAGCGACATCCCCACGTGCCAAAGGTGCCGTAAACAACGTCACTAACACGTTGTCCGAAGTTCAACAAAGACGAAGATTACTGCGACAGCAGATCCTTCTCAATTAGCAATATTTCTCGCTCCGACAGGTACGTGTGTTGAGTTCCAAGACATTGACACAGTGGTCGATGGCGGGGAGTCCAGTCGTGTTCATTACCAACCGCTGGACACAATGTAATTGTAGTTACATTGAGCGGGTGAGTGAGTTTAACTTTCGTATTTTCGCATTTTACCTCGGGGAAGCTCTGCTGTTTCTTTATTATTCGAGTGGTTAGCCGTTACAAAGACGACATCTAAAGAGCGGCGGTTTAATTACTGGTGATTGCGAAACTATCAATTGCAAAGAAAATTAAAAAAGTAACAGAAATTTAATGAGAAATTGAAAAGCGTATCTCAGCTACCGATATTGGAATATCGTGTCCAGTTAACTAGCGAAAATCAGAATTTCAAGTCTAGAGTGCACGTGGGCGGCACAGTCTCTAGTGAGAATCTTTTACAAAAAAGCGAAAATGGAAGGCCGAGGACCAAGGATAAAGAAGTGCGTGGAAGCCAAACTAGAGAAGCGTTTTGGGCGCGCATACCCCCACCAAGTAGTGCAATGTTAATGGAAAACTGAAACTCCTTCTAAATCCTGGATTTCTTTTTATTCGCCACTAAATTTGGTCATTTTTGATAGTTAACATTCTAAGCAGTTTTATGATTTTCTTAAAGAACGGTCCATAGCGTTCTATTATTATATTCCCAGTTTAAGCCTCCCTACCCACAGAGTACACTGTGATCCAAAGAGAGAAGGAAAGATGGGACATAAAGACTGTCGAAAGAAACGGGGAACATATGCACCTGTCAACGGGCATGGGGAACAGCAAGTAGGAAAGAAGAGGAAAAAGAGAACAAAGCATAAGTAAGAGTACGAAGATAGAAAGAAGCAAAATGGGCACGAAAAACAGGTGTCCCGAATGCTTAGTTAATCTGTCTTTAACTTTTTCAGTTATGTTGAGATAAACATTAAGACAAACATATAGTAAATATCCCAACCGGGGATAACATCATTTGGAAAAATTGCTCATTATTTATTTTGTACCTCAGAACATTCCAAGCAGTTATTGCGAATTTCAAGAGAACCGTAACAAACTTTGTAAGCAATGCTACTGACAAACACAAGAGGAGAGATAAAGAGACAAATAGAGAGTCACGTAAATTTGGTAGTTTGCTTCTCGTAACATGCCCAACATATCCTGCAAAAGTTTTGAAGATTCGCTTACATTGTTTTCAGTTACGTTGCCAAGAAAAAGAAAACAGGTTACGAAACAAATTGTTCAACTGATCTTCTCCGAAAGTTAACCATCTCTTCCTCATAATATAGTTACTAAACAATTTTCGTCAATTTCATGAAGACCTGTTCATATTTTTTTTAGTTTTCTTGGTGACAGATATGGAGATAGACAAGCGCTGATATAAACATAGCTTCCATGGTGGAGCTAATAAAGTAATCCTCTTGATGTTGATAAATGTGTACATCTGATGCAGCATCGGGAGCAACAGATAATTAATAGCTTGCAGAAGAAACGCCTTTTACTTCCGAAACTCAAAAGGAAGACAAGAAGTACCGAAAGTTAAAGGTCAGGTTAACTTTACCGCACCCCTTTCTGGTAAACCCACACGCACTTGGCTGATGCTGCAGATATAAATCAACTGGCCCCGGAAAAAGATACGGCTGCAGATGATTACGGGTCGTAAAGAACTGTGGCGCAATCGACTGAAGGTTCCTAAGCAACGACTCTCTACCTCCTACCCTCCCCATTGCTAGGAAAGGTAAGCGCCCACGAGGTAGCTGTGAATACCTATCAACTGCTGACTCAGCGCACCAAACGCAGCAAAGCTCGCTCACATGGCTTAGTACATGAACCCACAACATCTGAGGCCACCAATTCAACACGCTATGCTGCTACTACCGTACGTAGTTACCTTTTGTCTTGGGAGGTTGGTGGAGGCACCCACATGGCCATCGTGACTGTCGTCCCTCATAACCCGGCGAACCTGAGGTGTATAAGCCTTGCTCGGCATGACAGCTCTGCTGAGTGGACAGTACTTCTGTCTATGCTAATTATTTGCGTATGGGATGCTTTCAAGCATGTATTTTGGCTTTCACTGTTTTATCACTTTCTGTTCTACTTCTTTACGGGGATGTGAAAAGTAACCCGGTATCGGGTCGGGCTTTGAGTGCCGTCTTCTTCATAGCAATATTAGAGGACTCTATGCGAACCTCACGGAGCTAGGCTTTGTGTCCCGTGGTGTAGATGTCATTTGCTGTTCCGAGACGCTAGTGTCGGGTAGGAGGTACGACACGGAGCTTGCCCTGATATGTATTCAATTTCCTTTCGCAGGTCACTGGGATCAGGGCCTGGATTTACAGGCATTGCCTTCTATATCCGAAATGGTTTTTGCGCTTACCGGCAGGCAGCGTATGAATGCGTCTGTCATGAGATTATGGTTGCTAAGGTGTATGACCGTCTGAATAATTTTCATTTATTCTCGTCCTACGGGAGCCCTACAACTGATGATTCTCTGTATGATTGTTTGCTGACAGCAATGTCCTCCATCCAGAGCACGGATCCTAAGTCAGCGTTTGTTGTTGTTGGGGATGTTAATGCGCACCACAGGGACTGGTTGGGGTCTGTGTCACAGACTGATTGCAATAGCGAGGCTGCGTTCGATTGTTGCACCTTATTTAGTTGTGTTCAGCTTGTCCATGCGTCCATGCATGTTGCTGGCAATTGTCTCGACCTCATTATGACTGATATCTCTGACTTGGTAACTGTGTCAGTTGGCTCACCTATTGGTCCTTCGGGCCACTCTCATCTTTTTGTACCCTTGGACCTAAAACAGGTTGTTTCTGTGGCAGACACCAGAAGAATGGTGTTCGTTAAGAGCAGAGCTAACCGGGATGCTATTACTGGGGAAGTAAGGGCGTTACCTTGGCGCAAGATCATTTGCAGTGAGGATCCTGTCTTTGAACTTAGTACATAACTTGACTGGATCTGTTTTGCAGAAGCTTATCTCGAAGAAAAGTATTCTTGTGAGGTCTTGGGATAAACCGTGGTTTTAAGGTCAGTGTTGGATGGCGTTCGAAGATAAACAAGCGGCTTTTAGGGCTTGGCGGTGTTCGCGTGACCGCACGTTGTGGCAGAGAGATGTACATCGTAGGGCCGAGGTTAAGCGTGTGCATGAGAGAGCACAGTATTGTCAAAAGCAGCGTTCCAGGGAATCTCTGCTGATTATTGACCGTCCGCATCGTTGGTGGAGTGAGTCGAAGGGTTCAGTTTTCGGTGGTGAACCTTCGTTACTGCCTTTGTTGGTCCCGATAGCGGCGTCGTAGCTGATCCCTTGTCTTAGGCTGAGCTCTTATCGGCTCACTTTGACTGGAAGCAGAGCAGAGATGTGTTGTTATTGCCTCATGGATGCCACCCTGAACTTCGTTTAACCTCTTTGGCGTTCAGATCAGGTACTATCAAAATGTTTCTTGAGGACCTTGATCTTTATGGAGGAGTGAACCCGATTGGCATGTTTCCTGTTGTTTATAGGCACCTTGCTGGCGCTGGTAATATTACTTCCATTCTCAAAGGTCCGGTGTCGCCCAATGTTGCGAACTACCAACCATATTACGCTGACCACCATTTTGTCGAAAGTGTTTGACAGGGTCAACCACAGGGGTCTATTGTACAAGTTGAAGTCGATGGGTGTCGGTGGTAGGGTTCTGTCAACCATTCGTGATTTTGTTTTTGAGCGAACGCAGAGTGTGCCTCTTGGTGTTTTTTTTAAAGTGCCTCAGTTGTAATGCAGCCTGGCGTCCCTCAGGGTAGCGTACATGGTCCGCTGCTGTTTGTTCTGTATACTAGTGACATTCTCTCTTTGCTAGAGAACACGATGACCAACTATGCTGACGATTCCACTTTGATAGAGGTGATGCCTACACCCAGCAAGCGTAATATTGTCGCCCAGTCTCTGACTAGGGTCCTGTCGCATATTTGTGCATGGTGCTCAGCGTGGAGTATGACCAAGACCAAATCTATGATTGCCAGTCGGTCTCGGACACTTCGACCGCAGGATCCACCTCTGAAGATAGATGACACTTTGATCCAAGGGCCTAGCTACTTGGAGATTCTCAGTGTTCTCTTTAAATGAGAAGCTTACTTTAGAGCCGCTTATTAGATGACTGGGGTCACGTGCTTCTAGTAATATTGGGTTCCTGCGTAATGTAAATTACGTGTTTGGTGACAAAGAGGTGTTCCGTAGATACTTGTATGCTTTTTTGCTGCCTGTGTTGTAGTATTGCTGACCAGTCTGGGCTTCAGCTGCTGACAGTCACTTGCGTCTGCTGGACCGACTTCTTAGTTCAGGCAGCAGGCTGTACGTTGAAAGTGACCTGATGAATCTCTCCCATAAGAGAGCAGTAGCCGGACTCTGTATGTTTTATAAGGTGTACAACAATGAGAGACATTGGTTGTATTCTCCTGTCCCTGCCCTCAAGATCTTTAGGAGGACTACGCGAGCTGCGGTTGATTCGCACTCTTTCACTCTGAAGAATGTTATATACCGAACTCGTAGTTTCAGTTGGTGTTTCTTGCCCGGGTCTGTTTCGGTTTGGAATTCATTGCCGGCATCGGCCTTCGGTTGTGTTAGCCTGAAACGCGTAAGTCAGCTGTTAATGACTTTTCCTGTTGCACTTTTTATCTGATGCCTCGGCGGTACCTACAACTCGCATTTTTCCTCACTCTTTATTTTCATGCTTTCCTTATTCTTCAGCACGTTAACTTCACAGATATATTCACTTTCAGTCTCTCATAATTATTTCTCTGCAAAGCGTGTTAAAGTTATGTGCATGTACGGTAATTTATTTGTTCTGTTTGTTATCAACGATCACACTGAATAAAAAACAATATATTGTTGGAATTCTTTCAACTGTATTTTCAACCATCCCACTCAGTGATTCCAAATCTGAAGACCATTTTGTTATTCTCGTCCCATTTTTGTGTAATAACGTCAATTTTTTTTTGTTTCATCAGTCCTACGGAACGCCCACTGGGATCATTTTGGGACTAGTCCTATAATGCTATGCGAAAATTTTAAGTTCGAATGTCTAAAAAACTGACGGCGAGATAAATTCCAGTTGCAGATCTAAAATCAGCCGTCAACATTGACTTTCAATCAGCAATATCAAAAAAGAAAAACGTGTTCCTCAGTGTAATTGCAGTACAAAAGAAAACGCTGGAAACCCACGTTTTTTTTTTTTTTGTTCGAAACTTCGAAGGTATGTAATATACATATAGAGTTATTTGTGTGCTTCAAAATTAACATAATAAAAGAAATACATACACACAAATACGTATACGGCAATTACGTAATAAAAACAATCTTAGCATACAAGTTAATGAGTTTTATTTCCATCGTATAAGGTTTTATAATGTCCCGTCACACAATCAACTACTAAAATTTACTTCTACTTAACACAATGTTTTGCAATGCATTTTTTTAGATCCATTGCTTGATAGGTTCCAAATATTGGAAATTTGTAGTGGCTGCTGTTATGCTGTGGCCTTAAACATAGCGCTTATAATTTCTGCCATGTTTTTCTGTGTAACTAAGCTACCGGTACAATGTTTCCCCCTGCAACTTAGGTGTCCTGTTTGCCGCTGCAAGTTAATTAGCAGGCTCGTCTCGGTAACTTCACGTCACATGTTTATCCGTGTTGGTCCAGTAATTGGCCTTGTACTCGTACGCTTAACCCAAAAACTCCTACATCATCCGAAGGTCCGCTCCAAAGTTCCGTTTCATTGCAAACTTTCAAATGACATCACGCGCATCCTAAAATTCGATCACTTTTCTTTAAAATTATTAAGCCTTTTACAAAAAAAGTTAATCCAATTGTTAACACGTACAACAACACTCAGCTTTCAGAGGCTCCTTTCGTCGACTGCCATAAATAAATTTATCTATCACGGATTATCTTTGCTACATCCCATTACCAATGACATTTCTTAGCAGTAGCATTACTTATTTGAAAAGTGAAAAACGGGTCTCCGCGGACGCTAAGCTTAAATTTATAAAGCAGTCGACCAGGTGAAAACAACGCATTTGTTAATGCACCTAACACGTGATATTTATGATGAAGTCTATGCTTGCGCTGGAATGCAGTACTCAAAAATTTCGGCAACAAGTAGGGAACTCCGTCGTGCTCATTACTGTATTCAAGTGTCACTTGTACCTCATTCCCGTGCGTTTTTGTTGGAATAACTGAGGAGCGTAAAAGAAAATACAGCCGCGAAACATGCCTGTTTTGCAGGCGGGACATAAATGGGGAGTGTACATGGATTCATTCTCCGCGGACGAATAATATAATAGTTTATTCATGATTGGCATTGCTGCATCAGCAGAAACTGAAAAAAAAGTGGACCTGACTTTCCTGAAAGTGCAGAAAAAAAAATGCCCAGCTCTGCTGCATGTGAAGAAATAAAAGTGAAACGCTGACCAATTTCGCTCCAGCAGATTGGGTAAAGAAAGACTTTCCCGCTCTGCTGCACATGCAACATTTAAATAGAAAGGATGTTTGCCTTTGCTGCATGAATTCAAACTCAATATCAATTAGCCCAGCAACTTCTTGCGTGTTTCTGTTCGACAATTCAGTACAGAAGCCGATCAAACTTTTCAGTAACTGGACAGAAAGGCTGGTTCACTAACGTTGCCGCATAAATTGAAAGTTAATAGGTAAGCTGTTTGACTTGAACAAATGAATAGTGAATAAATTAAGTTTATTAGGTACACATAGGGACATGGTACATGTGCACAGGTCACAAGTTAATACTAGAGTTACAGATGCAAAGAACAGGTAATACTATCATTACAAACTACACTGCATTGCAGCTTATTCTTTGGCCCCAGTTAGGTAACAGTGTACGCTACTATCGGCTGTACAGTGTACACGTTAGATACTTAATAGTCAGGGCATTTACAAATCCCTTGAGTAAGGTGTTATGAGATTTTTCTATCCTGAGCTAGAGACTGAGAGAGCATTTTCTTGTCCTTACTTTGAGGAAATCAGTATAATTTTGAGCAAACATCATACTTGCACTGGCGGTTGATCTCGGCACATTCATCACTCCCCGAAATATGTCACTATAGGCTACACGTAGGCGTCCGATAAACTTCTGCTGAAGATTCGACCGAAACAGCTGACATTTGAACTCTTCCGAGCAGACTTCGCTACTTATGTTGAAGAAAAAGGCTATGTTAATTCAGTTGGAGAATATTTACTAGTGTCCACACGTCGTCACTAAAACGTCCTGCAGTGAAATTATTGCTGAATGTCACAAAATAATGCGAGTGTACTGATTAAGAGCACGGCAGTAGCACCTGTAGCCCAATTATTGATTTTCGTAGGGAAATTTCTAGCTAAAAGCTTCTTCGATCAGTCCCTTTCATCGAGTTAAGTTACTCCGTCTACTTTTAACTTCAATCAGGAGCGCTCCATTGGCTGCTTGGGATCCAGTTGAGGCCTTGAAATGCAAAGCCAATGCGCCTAAAGCGGTGGAAAACTCAATCATGAAAAACGGGTGTTGAGCTGTGAGCAGAGGCTTTCTTTATATGTAGAGCCTAAAGGAAGTCCTTGATATAGACCAGAGTTCCGTGCTGGAATGAGGCGGAGCAGATCAAGTCCGGTCTAGGAAAAACGAGTCTCGGTACCTTTGAGGCGTGTTGCAATCGAACTGCCGGTGTCACGCATGCTACCCACATCCAATGTGATTCAGGTTAGCAACCACCGACAACAACCGCAACATTTCTAGAGCTCTAGCTCAATAATACCACCGTTGTTTACAAGCATTGTCTTTGCTTGCGAGCAGTGCAATGAACTGATATACGAAAGTAAAAAGAATATCCCATGTCTGATGCACATTTGGCCTCTTGCTGATTTTTCACATTTTTATCCTAAAAAGCAGCCCAGTGTTGAACAGTGAGGTTTCTGCTTATTAAGCCATCGAGTCAGATAAACGGTAAGCGTGGACGTAGTACGCCTTTTGAAGTTGGCGATAGGCGTGCCTAAGACCGACAATCCAGCGCAAACTGTAAATGGTGTGACACCAACAACAATGCGTCTCAACAAGCCAAACCATTCTGTACGCAAACTGACCAGCAGGCAGCAAACCCGTAACCTCAGCAAAATGACCAAGCTTACAAGCACCCAAAATATCTCGAACATCTTCGACAACATGGGAGTCTGCGTGATGGGTCGGTAGTTGCTGCATAGGGCGACACTGGACGCGATGGTCAGTGCGCTTACGGGTTGCGAGTGTACAGACGGACTCGAGTAATGTAAGAAGCTGCGAAAAGTATCTGATTTTCATCGAAAAGGTGTTTTCATCTTTATTTTTGTTAAAATGCGTTACCAGAGAATTTTTTTCTGCCGACACGCATGTCGTTGTTTTTAAGTACAAAAACATATACGGTCAGCACATAGCGCAGCAATGAAGAACGTTATTTATGTGTCTCACGATACACGTTGACATGCATGCTTAAACGTTGATACTTCATAATATTTCGACTATTACGAGAAGGTCCTCACTACTGTAGAGACGCTTGTAATGCTTGCTTCACGATGAATAAAAAATATTGCACTTTCGTATTACAGTCTTGCTTGAAATAGCCAGAAAAACTGATATTCAGCACCTAAGGTTAACCTCAACCTAGCATACTAGCGCTACAAACACACACAATTATAACATGTGCCACAACTGATGAATAAATAAATAATAATCGTAAAGCAGATCGATGGCATAATCTGTTGTTTCATGCTTCGTTGCCAGCTATGTCCGGAATAATGAACTTCATTACCATGGATCAACGAGCTTAGCTAAATTTCAACGAAGTACCTACAAGGGACTCTTTCAAAGAGACCTCAATGATCGCTTGCGAAACAACGGTCACAAACTCAAGTACAAAGCTCGAAGAACGACCTAAAGTCAGCAGTTCTTTCCGTATTTTATTTTATTTGGAACAGACTCCCTTCCTACGTTGTTTGTGCGGAATCAGTCAACGCATTAAAATTCGTCTTGACATACATTGGGCTTCATAAATCTGTCTTCTACTCTCTTCCGCTCCAACTACACTGTGTGACATCTTCAACTCCGCGTATTAGCGGCTATGGATCGTGATTGCGTGCATTCATGATCGTTTCTTTTGTTGGGACTCTTTTCCCTCCTCATTTTTTCTCTCTTCTCTTTTCCCCAGTCTTTTATATCCTACAAACATAATGGCAATAGCTCATAGAGGGCCAGGGCGTAAGTTTCGGTGTCTCTTTGAGAATGGGCCTGTTTGTTCGTCCACAGCTGCCTATCCAATCTATTCTAATCTAAATCATGCTCCGTGACCAACTGATTCAGCTGGTCACCGGTTACCCAGGTTGTGCACACGCAGTAGAAATAGTACCGGTAGGAATAGCACTGCCTAAAACGGCGGAGCGGTCAAAATGACCTCCCATAGTCGGACCAGAATGAAATGACCGATTGGGGCGTAGCACGGAACGCCATCCACGTTGCCAAATTTAATTGGGCTAAATTTCTTTAGGTTACACAAATATCATTAAGGGCCAACTATAATTATTTTCTCTGAGACAAATAATATTAGGAAGAATAGTTCTTTGCTAATGAATAATTCTTGGGTTTTTTGTTGCACATCACCACATCACTCAGCACGTTAATGAACCTACGAGATACGGTAATATTCTAGATCTGGTATTCTCCACTCCTGATTGTGAAATTGTTGACCTAGCCATCCTAGACCGGCTATGAGACCACAACATGATTGAAT
>LQNS02277999.1:10899547-10915844 GCA_001587735.2 Parhyale hawaiensis
CTCAAAAACTAAGCATTTGCCCCAAAAACGTCATTCGTGAAAAACGTCTTAGAATACGTCCTTCTACTCATATATGACTTCAAAATATCGAAAATGCGCGATGGTCCTAAAAGCGAATTGAACCCAAAACGCTAAGATAGGCGAAAACAAATGCTAACAATTAGAACATATTATTATTTTTTATTATTATAACACTTTGTTTAACCTCCGTAGCCGCAGCTAAGGCGTTCCAACAGCAATTAGAACATAATTTGGTAATTTTTTACAAAAAGACCCTCTGAAATTCAGTATTTTTATTGACATATTTAGGTAGAATAAGGCTTTGTAAGACGTTTTTCATGAATAACTTTTCCGTCGCTAATGCTTACTTTTCGAGATATTTGACTTTAAATTTCTCATTGTTTTGGTATGAGAGAAAATAGGATCTGCCATTACGGCAAGCACAATATTGCTGCATACTGTATTTCTTATATTTCTCGTAGGGTATTAGCAGAACCAGATCTTGCTTGCCTAACCTAAATGAGAAGAAGTCACGTTGTATCTAATTAAGAATATTATGGGGCTTGGCTCTAGATGGCGGCGTCATGGCGCGCCACAACCGTAATGGCGTTATTTTACATCCTCTCACAAGAAACGGTGGCAACTTCAAGTCAAATACCTTTGAAAGTAAATATTTTTTGATGAAAGCGTTATTCATGAAAGTCTTAAAATGCCTTATTCTACCTTAATATGTGAACAAAAAGCTATTACTTATAAAACCACCACCAATTAACAAACAGCACCACCACTGGCAGCGTAGCACTGCACAATGCGCGTTGTGTTGCAAAAACGTATGTCACAGCACTTCCAACTTCCCGACGAAAACGTTATTTGCGAAACACTTCTTTGAGTGCGTTATTCTACGTTCATATTTCAATAGAATAAGCTCGCGATTGCACAAGTAGTTAAAGACTTAGTAGGACGAGTTCGAGTAAGCGTACGATCAACAAAGGCAGAAGTCAACATGGCTGTAATGGCGAACGTCACAAAGAAACAACGGAAACTTTAAAGTTAAATAGGTATTTCGAAAACTAAGTAATTGCGACGAAAACGTTACTCATGAAAATGTCTTAGAATGTTTTGTTCTACCTAAATATGTTGATGAAAATAGGGAGTTATATTTGGGTGCATTTTGTAAAAGAAATACCCATGAGGTAAAAATCGTAGTTAAACTGCGTTGTGGTTCTGATGCAACGTTCAACTTATCATGCCAATATCTAAAAATGCTTATAACTTTTAATGGCTGTAATCAATAACTGGACGTTCAACACATTAATTATCTACCATACGAATTGTTTAAAACATCCAGGTTTGAGTGGAGGCACAGGTAAAAATTATATCAGTAAAAGAATAGAAAAGCAACAGATAATAAAAACATAATGTCAGCACGCGGAGCTGAAGTTGACTGCAGTACTAATACGCACTAAAATACGGTTATATCTCACAAACAAATAATTTCCAACAGCTGTACCCATTTTTTCAAGTAAAATACTCCACTATGTACCTTAATAACTCTAAAATTTTTAGGTTTGAGGAGGGGGTGTAGTAAAAGCAACTACCTACCCAAAAGTCAACTAGAACGAATCACTTTGAGTCTGAGAAGACATACTGGTAACTAACCAATGAAGTATAACTACTTAGATGCGCATCGAGAACCTCGCAATTCTTCAATCTCTACCTTGCAAAATCTCAGTTCAATTTCGAAATATACAAAGTCTGTTCCAATGTCATAAGTTGAAGCTCCATACAAGCGACGAACTCGTGACCTAGATTAACATGGGTAGTTCAGAATCATGGAGAGAGACGACACCTCTTTTGCCGATGGAGTCTACTTTGATCATAACACTTTCTATAGCTTTTTCAATGCGACGCATCTGAATAAGCAGCAATTATTACACTGTGACGGCTGCGATAAAACGAATCAAATTTCTATAGAAACTTTTCGTCGTTTGCAGAGCGGTGCCTCCACCGCTACGCCCGCGCGCTCTCGCAGTCCAGGAGCAATCAAACCGAGTCAGAATTTAACGTCCGCAATCCGATGGGAATAATTTAGGCAAATTAGAAGGCTCCTTTTTACGAGTCATTTCGGGCGGAATGAAATACGGCATAACTTTTAGGGAAGCTTTTTCAAGGGAAGAGTGAATGGTTCGGTAATCGAAGAGCGCCAATGCATGCCGCTGACTTTGCTTTGTTTGTGGGCCCATGTATTATGGCCTCTGATCACTTCCATTGTCAGGACACGTCGAGTCACCAACTTGGTTATTAGCTCCTTGTTCGCTCATGAGAAATAAGTTATAATCCTTTCGCTATGGACATCTTTCAAAAAATAACTTATTTTTGTGAGGAAAACCAACGTAATTGATTCTTCTCTTTCTGAAAACTGGAACGGTCTTAACAGCAAGTCGGGAAGTTTAAGCAGTTTTCCTAAAATACAACTTGTTAGGACAAAATATATTTTTTATGAACATAAAAATACTAAAACGGTACGTTTGAGAGAATATTTCGAAGCAAAATAGTCACACAGGAGGGAGCACCGACGGATTGCGCGCTTCACGACCGTGAAGCCGTGCTTAGACGTGCGACATCTTTGCTTATTTTGACGGGACAATTTTGTGGGTAGATGCAGCTTGTCGCGACATCTTAATGATGTTGTTGTTGTTAAGGCGCATCGCCAACGCGGGGCACTAGCGCACATGTTAATGCAAATGCAGCAGCAAAAGATGCATGCTTTTGCAATGTTTTAGGGTAAAATAATTAAAGTGGCATAGAAATGGAAAAATATTGACTTTGTAATTTTATTGCTCGTTTGTATATGCGAGTATATCCGCCAATTTCTATTCCTTATACATTGTTCTCACTGACTAGGTGTTTCGTACGATCTTGATGCTTATAAACAAACACGTACGTTTATGCAGGCTACCAGCGTTCTAACCTCGATACAAATTCATTTCTTACATTTCACATTGCAGATGGAATCTCAACCAGTAAAAGTAAAGCTTTGAGAAATATGCAGGCTCTACACGCTGTAGCAGTAAATGCGTAACAGAGAAAACTGGTATGGCAGTTGCTTTGAAGTGCCTGAACGCGACGAAAAAGATTGGCCATGATCTATTCTGCTTAATTCGCTCCTCAGGTAACTTTTCTGCTAGTCTGGTGGAGTGTGTGTTGTTGTTGTTGAAACGTCACTGTTGACAATTCTTGCTTCCCGTGTGCACTGGGCTTGAGGGAGCCAATTTTTTCTAACTATTCACGCTTTAACCTAAAGTGTCAAATTGGTTTAATTTGTGTAATTAGCAGCATGTAGTAGTATATAATTAGTAGTATGCAGCGGCACCATACAATTTAATATTTCTTACCGTATACTAGAAATAACAGCAGTCTCCAATACCAAACGTTAACCAAAACTATATAGAGCACTCTGAGAGTGCATACCTCCGTTAGGCACGCCCATGTAACGGAAAAATTAAAATTACTTCTGAAACTAGAACTTCCCTTTTCATCATCACCAAAATTTGGTCATTATCACCCGTGAGCGAAGCCAGAGTGGTGATTATTACCCGCGAGCGAGGCTAGTGTGGTGAGATGTTTTCGTTGAAGTTGTGTACGTCTCTTTGTCTGTCTACCCTGAAGGAGGCAGAAGGAGTTGAGCCATCATCACAATCATTTTCAGGCAGTCAGGTGGGTTGACCAGGAGGTGAAAAATGTTAAAAAGCTATAGTTAGCAGTCGATCAAAAATTACGGCGTTGAATTTGTAACTCCCTGACTTAGCACTTCCAATTCCTCCCGCAGCTCCCCATCCGGCCCGGGAGACATTCTACAGTGCGTTACCTTTGACTATGCAAATACAATTTTTTTTACTTATTTTTCAAGATAAGAGTCAAACATTTAAGATGTGCATAGTAAGTTAGTGCACAGGTATGTTGTAACTATAAAAACAACTAGAGAAAAAGAAAACGGAACAATTTTCACGTTATGGCCACATTTGCTTATCGCACGGGGTTCTGCTGTTACCCCAGATCAAGATGCAAAGATAGTAACGGGAGGACTCACGAAAAATTAGCACCAAAAAGTGACGTCATCATCGATGAATCTATGGCTGAGCAGCCTAGGAGTATTTTAACTAATTTCACCAGAAAAATCGTCTTAAATTGCAAAATTTATCTCTAGCGTATAAATAAATGATGATAATATATACTAATTTAGCAATTAACTATAGAAAATTGCAGTGCATGTTGGTGGAAACTTTGAAAACACTAGCGCCGAAATTGTTCCCTTTCGGCGTCTCAATTTAACTTCTTTTTCTTGGTTGAAGCCGTATTTACACTTCATATTCACTTCACAGTACTCTTCACAGAATATATCTATTCCTTACCAACATATATAAGCACCATTATGGCCAATTCTGCACGCGAGAGAAACCACAGTAACAGTTAGCGTTTGCCCGAACTTTCTGTACTTGGCGACAACATTTTTCGATATTTTACAGCTCAAGTAGCTGGCCAGTCTTGAGCGGGAGACTGAATGAAATAAATTGAAAAAATACGATGATAAGTTGAAGAAAACCATGTACGAAGGTCTGAGGCCCCAAACCTAAAACACTTCGATTCGCCGATGTGATGTAAATTTGCTACGTGCGGTCACAGCTATGTTTTATTTCAGTCCAATTGCGTCCTCCCGTTGCATTCTTTGTTCCTGCCCCAGATTATGCAACATCACTCTCTTGTCAACTTGGGCAAAAATGCGGTTTAAAAAGGGAAGAAAAGATCAAAGTGACCTCGTTATTGGCTTCTGGTAAGGCAACACTCGAAGTTTCCAAGAAATTACAGCGTGATCACCGAACAATTGAGGCTTATGCAATTGAAGGTAAAGTCAACAGGAAAACTCCGGATAGAGCCTCGACGAGGAAATTGACTGCTCGGGATATGCGACAACTGGAGGTTTTTATCGCAAGAAAACAACTTTCTACAAGCAAGGCGATATTTGAAGACGCTGGAGCCCCAATACTAAGCAGAAAGCCATGATGTGAGGTTCAGCACAAGCTAGGGAAAGTGAAAAAGGCAATTAAACGACCACTTCTAACAAAAACTCATAAAGAAATAGGGTCAAATGGGCTGAGGAGACATTAAAGCTGATTACTCCAATGTCATATTTACTGGCGAATGCAGAGCCACTCTTGATGGACCAGATGGATGGGCGTCTGGATGGGTCCTCGATGACTGACCTCAACAGACACGGCTTAAGCGTCAACAAGGTGGTGGAGGTATAATGTTTTGGGCCGAGATAGTAGGTGACACCCTTATTGGTCCATTTGAAGTGGCAGAAGGAGTTAAACTGAATGCAGAAAGGTACTGCCAGTTTCTTGAAGCCAACTTGATGCCATGGCTTGATGAGCAGACTATCGCACACAGATCCAAATTGGTATTTCAGCACGATAACGCTCCCTCGCACCGAGCACGGTACACTGCTAACTGGCTTGCGGATGGAGGATTCAACTCAAAAAGGATTATGACGTGGCAAGCGAATAGCCCAGATTTAAATCTCAGTGAGAACCTCAGGGCAATGATCAAAAGGAAGGTCCATGAAGGTGGTCGGCAGTTTTTGAGCAAAGTAAGCCTGCGGAATGCAGTAAAAACAGCAGCAGATTCTATTCCACGAACTAAAATATCAGACCCGAGAAAGTCTGTTGATAATCACCTTAAAAAATCATGAAAAAATGGAGGTTGCCATGTTCAAAATTAATTTATGTTTAACACTACTGAACTCTTATTTCAGTGTTTATTGAATTGTTTTAGTTATAATTTCTTGGTTTTGGACGCTTAATAACAACATTCCTGTTCACTTGTATTTATTTCCTCTTTATGACGTTTTTATTAGCTGGTTGCATAATCTGAGGTAACAGTAAAAAAGTCGTAAGTAAGCAAATTGTATGATAAGCGTAACCACTGGCTAAATATTTATTTTACAAGTGCTGATTATATTGGCAACATAGCCATACATTTAGTTAATATTGATATTTCAAAGTTAGACACTCATCTTGAAACATTAAGTAAAAAAATTCTATTTGCACAATCAAAGGTAACGCCTTTGATTATGTGCCTCTGGGCAGTAACAAAGGTGTCTGTAATTTCCTTGAGATCCATCCTTCTCTTTTTCAGCTTTGATCTGCCAAGCATTAAGACAAATATTTGTCACAGACAAACGGAGGGAGCGAACATCACTAAAATTAGTCATTTGTTCCTATACCTGAAAATTATATAAAGATCCGTTCAAAACATTTTGAGTTATGTTGCTGACAAAAATAAAATCAAACCTAGGGAGAAACAAACGGGCCAACAAATCATCACAAAAACTTTGTCTTTTGCTCTTCGGAAAATACCTAACAATTCGTGTAAACTTCCTGAAAATCTACCTATAACAATATAAGTAATAATGCCAACGAAAAAGAGGAAGACAAACGGTTGAACAGATCTTCACCAAAAGTGAATAATTTGTTCCTCCTAACATTCCTATACACTGGGTGTAGTTTTTTTTTTTCTGCGCGGAAAAATTTCAACTATTGGTAGATAAACTCAAAATAATAGATTTTCACGAATGATAAAATATCCAAAACTGCTTAGTTTTCACAGTTATAATGACTTACCGAAATTTTAAAAAGTTTTTAAAAAATAGTAGAATACTACGTTCGCTTCATAGTTAGCACTAATATTGATAGTTCAGCATGTTTTGCAATCGGTCACCTTAACATTTGTAAAGCGCTGCATGTGCATTGTGCAATGTATTGTCAACAACTGACAAGCTCACACTCAGACATCCAACTCGTGTGTTCTAATAACGGAGAAGCACTATTATTGAATAGTATTTAAATACTAAGCTTGAAACTAGAGATATTTTACGTAATTTTGAAATACATGCAGTTTTTATTGTAAAAATAATGAAAACTGCTTCAGTGAGGTCAACGAACGTGCTGAACTATCAAAATTAGCACTAACATTGGCGCGCGCGTCGTGTCCTACTGGCCTAAATTTCTGTAAGTCATGAAAACTAAAAAAAAAAAAACTAAGGAGCTTTGGACATTTTACCATTCGTACGTGAAAACCGATTAATTTAGAGTTTTTCTACCTTTGGCTGAAATTTGTTCGTAGAAAAAATATACACCCGGTATAAAAATCCCTGTAAATTTCATAAATATTCGTGCACAACGTTTCGAGTAATTCTGATGACAGACAAAAAAAGAAAAAACGAATAAACAAACTAAAAACTAACAGTTATCAAGTAAAAAACCTTTTTGACAAAGGTAAATACCTCATGGAAGGCAAAATAATTAGCTCGAAATTGGACGAAATAACGCCCGTTTTTTATGTTATTCGGCGTTTAAGACTATTATATTTGAATAAAAGATGTACTTGCCTTTTGACACAGAACCAAACAATGTAGTAGTTAATGATTAAAATAGACTACAATTGGGGTCAGCGATGCACTACCTACGCCGGCAATATTCAGCGTGTATCGTATAGCTGTGGTGTTGTTGAAAGCAATACTGCTGAGCATGGTTGGACTAATAATTCTTCTAATAAAATTTTATTCATTGGTAAAGATAAACGATAAAATCGCAAGTAATTTTCATCTAATCAATTTAATTAAAAATAATAATGATATAAGGAACTGATGTGCATGCCAGCTGATCAAAATGTAGGACTGGGAATTACACGAAAGTTTAAAATTAATGTAGGTAAATTCATCGAGTAAAGGAGTCATTATGCTTAAGACCAGCGAACTATCCTCCTTCATAATTATTATGTTGTCAGATGGTTCAGCTGCATAAGAAAGGTTTGTCACAGCGTGCGATTGCAGCGGAGATTAAACGTAATAAAAGAGTGATTTCAACTTCCTGAAAGACCCTGACAGTTATGCCCTAGCGAGACAGATTAAAGCACTCAGGGAAGCCGATTGCAGCCCAATAGTCCTTAGCTAACACCTGAGGGAACGAGGGTTTGAAAACTAAGCAGTGTCCACAAAGGCGAAGCAGGCTTCCACGTCATTAAACAGATCCTTAAAGTTTTGCTCTCTGATGGGAGCAAAAATTAACTTAGATAGTCCTGGTGGGTTCCAACCTCACTGACACTATAAACATTTGTCTTCTGGAATGTTTTCTACGCGGCAGAGTTGCTGAGGTTTGGTCATGGTGCTGGGTGCCTTTTCTTTTAGAGGTGTAATAGAACTTTACAGTAAGTTGTGCAGGCATGTCCTACAGAGGCCCGGTTGAAGAGAGCATCATCCATTTGGACGGAGGGCTCTCGTTTGTATGGTGAAAGATGGTTCTTCCACCAGGATAAAGCAACAATCCACAATGGCCGCTTTCCTAAGACTTTTTCAGGCAAACGTTGTGCCTCATTTTAGTCAACCATCATGTTTTAAATCCGACAGAGATGTTTGGGGATGGATGGTAAAGAATGTCAACAGAAAAGGACAAAATTGTGAACCAGTAAATGATGGTGACGCCATCTTCATCTCTCGGAGTAATCTTTAATCCTCTTGGAAAGCCCTCATTTCAATGCCGCAAAAATATTTTGTGTGTGAAGTTAGCAACACGAATGAAAGCAAGACTCATTGCTTAATTCAAATACGGATTGCTTCATTTTCGTTTTAAATAAGTTTTCTATATTTTGTGTTAACGGGCTAAAATTTTTACCGATTGGTAAGCACCTCACATACTTAAAATATGATTTTCTAATTAACTTGATTAAACAAAAATTGTTCCCCTTCTTTACCGTTCAACTCTTGCAATGAATAAACTTCAATTACAAAAGTTTTAAAGTCTATCCACGCAAAACAACATTTTTTTTAGTATTTCAATTAATCATGTATTCAAACTTTTTCATACACCCGACAATATTTTTGTGAAATTAATTACCTCAAGTTAGGCTCTCGAATTCATTGAGAAAGTACAGCGCAGAAGCCAAACGGCACTGTCGAGAATCAATGCGTGCATGAACTTTGACGTGACTGCAAATGGGTGCGCCACCAAACGAGCAGCTTGGGAAAGAAACATGTCAAAATGGGGATATATGACTATATGGTGATGAGCATTACCATTAAAACTTTATTTCACAATAAAATATATTTCATCATATTTCAAACATATTTTGCAGCAGAATACATTTCTTCATTTATTTGGCCCTGAAACTGAATAAATCACCAAAACAATGAGCAATAATAGCAACGACGAGCAAACAACCAAAAATCAAAAGAACTTCACCAATGTTTTATTTCGGGATATGCAGTTGAAAATTTTACGCTCTCTGCTAGCAGTAATTGGTATCGACGTATTTCTTCTGTAATGCGATCATAGAAAATATTCAACTGTCGATCTGATGCTGTTTCTAGCTATTGAAGGCAATTATCTTACATGTCTTCTTCCCTGGAACACAGCGATAGCTCAATCACATTTCTGTCCGTAAATAATGACTAGCCGAACATATCATTTACTGAGGGAACTCGGTTTCTGGAACGCAGTTCTAATGCTTCCACCAATCTTCAACCCCAATTACAAGTGCACTACGGATGTGGGTATTCGTATGGCATACTCAACTAACATTTCGGCTCATACTTGTGTACCTGGTACCAGATTCAATATCTCATTTCCAAAATCGCCTCGTTTTTTCCCTCTTTAAAAGTTTTACAGAAAATTACATAGTCCGTGCAGTGGTTCTGGTTACATTTTGATATATTTGAAAAGAACTACCTAGATTAGATTGATGTCTTATCTGGAAACCGGAAATGGGCAACAACGCAAGCTAAAGCGCATATGTGCTCCATGTACAATGTTTGCGGTTAGTGCCACCAAACCAAACCTCATGAGCAGGAGCTAATTTGAAAGAGCTCTGTAGTAGGGTGGTGGTGGTGGCGGCGGACTAGGAATGGCCCAGCACGTTTATCTGTCGAAAAACATAGGAGCAGAAGCCAGAGGATAAAAGTGCAAAATTCAACGTTACACCTAACCTCAGTAGATGACAATGACGGTTTTAGTTATATGCCGTTACAGGTAATGTACGATCTAGCTATATATATATATTTAATATATATATATATATATATATATATATATATAAAAATACACACATATATAAATAATTAAGTTTTCAACGAAAACATTATCACCTCTCTGACTTCGTTCGCAGGTGATAAATAGAACTCCTCGTGGCGTAAGACAATCTACCGCGGTGAAGGCAAATTCAATGCCGTCATTTTTTATTCCTAGCTAGTCTTAGTGTTTTGCCATAGGTCACATCTAGATCAACCCATCAAACTCCCTGCAAAAACTATGAACATTGCTAAGCTCCTTCCGCCTGTTATTGGATGGACAAACAAAATATATATATATATATTTATACAAACATATGCATACTTAAATCTTCAACGAAAACAATATTACCTCTATCATTTCGTTCTCGGGGATGAAGACTGACACACGAGCCAAAAATATCAGAGGCAAACCACTACGAAAAACTAATCACTCTTCCCACTTAACATTCCTAAAAATTCTCGTTAATCTGGTAAACAGCCTTTCATAACTTTCGAGTAATTTAGCTAACAAACAAAGAGACACAGACGAACGACGGGAAACACATGACCCCTTTGAAAGAGGTAATAATGCAGAAGTATGACCTTGCGTGTGAACGTTCTTATGGTAACTATTCTCTCTTAAGAACAGCAAGCAACAGCCAGACGATGCACAGATTACAGCGGGACGCTGTCAACATACTGAACAGTCTGTCTTTTTTATCCAATACCTCGCAGTTCTAAGCAGAGGTCGGCATCTCCGATTATGCTGCGATGTTACAATGGCAAAATCGATGGTACGATGGCCATTGCCATCGGTCTTACGATGGCAATACCATCGCTCCATCGGCATTGGAACGAAAAATCGTAAATTTTCATCGGCGATGAAGTAAGATGAAATAACTGTCGGCGATGTCCATCGTAGGGCGTCACAATCGGCGATGGACTATCGAATTACATATTTTAAAAATGCAAACATCTCAGACCACAGACATCGAATAAAAGCAGCATCTCTTATAACCTCGTCCTGTGTGCGATTTTCAAACAAGTAATAGGTACTATTCCTAGCTGAAAAAGGTGTAAAATATGAGGCTCAGATCATTAATCGACATGCTAATCTGGGAAAATGTATTAAAATAAACTTTGTCACACTCTCTCTGTTTTAATTTTACTAAAAAGGGAATGTTTCAATATCGTAAGGCTGTTTTATTCTGTAGTGTTAGCCTTATTTTATCGAAATCGAAACCATCGCCGATGGCATGTTCAGTCATTTTATTGGGACCATTTCTTCCTCATAACACCATCGACGATGGGGAAAATGGCCATCGCCGATTCTTTGATACGATTTCCATTGGACCATCGCTATCGCGGATAGATTTCTGCGATGTCCCATCGTAGTTTTTACGATGGTATGTATTTTACTTTTTCGGTTTGGACGATAGATATGGATCAACCGTGACTCGTAAAACGAGTGTGATGCCTTAAACTATGACCGAATGTTAATAGAAGTCTCGTGTTTACGACTAGAATAGAGTACCCGTGCCATCAAATACCGTATGAGGGCGAGGAATTTATGATGACGCGTAACTAAGCTTTATGTAGGATACACAGCGACAGACAACTCAAATTATCATAAGAGATGAGTACTCCGCTTCCATTAAGCCGAGCAGCCCAGTTATTAATCACTCCATCACTGAAATGACATACGATAAGTATATGTTTTATAAGTTAGCAGTCAAGCATTATTGTTTTTAAATTTCTGTCTGTTATCATGCACACACTGACAACTGTAGCATATCGAAATTTTTAGCAGAAACGAAAAACTGCTGTGTCAAAGGAAGAAAATGAATTGAAAAAAAAGGACTTCTACAAATACTGAACACTGGAAAATCGTTTTCCCATGTTGCATTGTTTACACAAGGGAACAAATTTTTGCTATTCCTGTTGTCTCAAATTTGAAAACTCCTCTGAAGTCACTAATGGACCCTGATTTTAGATCTGCTACTGAAGTTTTGCAAGCACATCAGTTATTATTATTTTTTTAATATTCGCACTCAACACTCTGGTAGGAAAAGCATTACACGACACATATGAAAATTTTCCCAATTAGCGTCCTGCAGGAACAGCACTGATAAAGTACAATTACTTGAAAATAGGACGTGATAGACAAGAACGGTTTTCAGATTTGGAATCGCGGGGTATATAGAACTGTTGAAAATAAAGTGGAAAGAATTTAAGCAACGTACAGTATTTCTTGCTCCCCAAAGTTATTCATAAATTCAATCTACACAGCGTGAACTGAGAGCAAGTAACGTTTTGATGAAGGGAGAACGTCATGCGAGTGCTACGGAGAGCTGTAAACATCCTCATTGTTTGATTTTCAACGAGGGGCAGATCAGTAAGTGCTTTCAAATTTAAGTAAATGGCTTGCTATTATAGTCATCTTCTTCAACCTGGTCTAATTTTTGCCGATTTTCCATGAGAACCCAACAGAATCGCCAAAAATCCAACTTGGTCCATTTTCGCATAACTAGTTGAAAGCGAGACACGTAAGATACAAACATTTAATTACAGAAGCACTCCGAGAGCTCAGACCTCTGTCAAGCAGAGCAATGCTTATGAAAAGTTCGCATTAGTACTGAATGCAAAATTTATTTTTTATCATCACCAAAATTTACTCGTCTGTTTCATCGCGACCCTCCTTGCAGTGACGTCGATAACTTCTTAAGTTCTGTTCTGACAGAGGAAAAGGCAAATAGCAAGAAAAACCCTCAAACGAACCAACCCAATTAAAAATTTTCGATGGAACAAGCGCGGCGTATGGTGTACACCTGGTCGCCCTTTTGAGCGGGGCATCCGTGAGGCTCGGGTGCTGCACGGTCGCTATGCGCGTTTTTGAGGGGGGGAACGGGCGACCTCGTTCCGAACATAAATCACCCACACAGGGCGCGCTTGCCCGACCGTGTTCCACGGATGTTCCACGTCTTGGCCAAATAGCAGTATACTGTTACTCCTGCGGAGGCGCGGAATATCCGTGGAACACGGTCGGGTAAGCGCGCCCTGTATGTGTGATTTATGTTCGGAATGAGGTCGCCCGTGCCACCTCTCAAAAACGCGCATAGCGACCGTGCAGCATCCGAGCCTCGCGGATGCCCCGCTCAAAGAGGCGACCTGTGGCGGCCTTGTGTGGACCAAACGCCACGGTAGCTCCACCGAAAATTTTTGATTGGGAACAGATCTTCACAAAAATTAGGCCATTCCTCTCTTTTAACATTTCTAACGGCTGCAGCAAAGGTGATGAAGATCTCCGTTCATAATGCTTTGGGTTATGTGGCCACAAATAAAAAGAAAGATCGGTGTACGAACGAACTGTTAGACGGATTAGTGCCAAAAGTACCTGTTAATCATCTGTTTCTCCTAACATACCCGTTCAACAGTCCCTAAAAATTTCATAAACATACGTCCACAATTAATTTGTATGAGTTATCATAGTAACCGATAAACTACGACCAAAACAAAACTCTTTGGTAGATGTGAATACAAAAACATATAAATATACAAGTACACAATGGTGTTTTTATAATATAGTAATTTAATAAACATATAAATAAATACAAACACTGTGGTTTAAAATTGCTTAGTCAGATAAATCATTCACTTCGACTTATTGTTTACGTCTTTGATTTGAAATTGTTGGCTATTTTTCGAGTTATACTCTGACAAATATGACAAAATTAGCCATTTACACAAACGGATTTACCGATCACCACCACAGCTTGGTCATCTGTATCTTAATATTTCAACAAAACATGCAAATTTCATGAAAATACACGAGTACCTTTTGGTTTACGTTGCTGACAAACGCAAAAAAAACAGCGACAAACGACGGACTAACATATCATTGCAAAAAAATTGTTATCTATCCCTCGCAACATTCATAACATTAAATGCAAATTTCATGAAAATTCATCCTCAACTCTGTGAGTAGTGGCACCAAGATAAAAGGGACAAGCAAGCAAACGGTTGTAAGGACCTCCGCTAAAAGTTAATCATTTGTTTCTCCCAATATGGATAAGAATTGCTGTAAATATCTTTAAGATCCGTGATGATATTTTCAGTTATCCTGGTAACAGACAAAGAGACACACTCGACAGAAACCTAACCTCATTGGCGGAGGCAAGATGAACTTGCAGCACATAACCCTCACTGGCACAATAATTATTTAATTAACAAACACCATCCTTTTCTACGCAAACAGGGCGGTGGTCCATGCAGCAGATCTTCAAAACAACCTCAGCTCCTCGGCAGACTAACGAACAAAAATGACACAACAAAAGCAAACACGGAGCCGCTCTCAATTCCAGGATATAAAGTTTCGCTCGTCAGAAGTCAGCTACATTACTCCTAACATGGGCCACGAAAATAGTATTCTGCCGGAACGAATTTTTGTAGCAGCTAATGACTCGATTTCTGGACTCTGGACGTCATGGCTAATTGGGGAAATGTGTTGGAGTGAGGCGAGCCTGCAAAAGGATGGAGTCCGGCCAGGTAGCTTTAACCGGGGGGACAATTTTTTAGCGGGCCCGTTGAAACCGAGAGGACAAAAACGCATTGCATTGCCTATGGTGCTGCGAGGAGGCTCTGGAGCTACACCACTTAGGCAAAGAAGTTTTTTTTTTTTTTTTTTGCTGCGAGAAAAGGAAAGGGGAAACGAAGTAATGAACTGAGCCTGGGGGAGATACACTTCAAGTGATATTACTCATGCAACACTAACACGAATTAGCTCTTCTACAGTATAAGAGAAGCGCAGTTTTCGTATATTTAAATTTAAGAGTATAATAACGAAATTTCAGATTCATTCAAAGTAAATTAATCTAAATATTTTTTTTAACTCTTAAGCTATGGTCTATTTAACGAGTTTGTGTAACAGGCGCACTGACTCAGCAGTGATAGGTATGCACAGCTGCTGTGAGGGCACTTACCTTCCTCAGAGATGGGTAGGGAAGGAGGGTGCGGATCGTTACAATTTCCGTCGAAGGCGCCATAGTTCTTGACGACCCGAGATCGACTCCAGTCGTACTTACTCTTATGGGACCAGTTGGCCGATATTGCAGCACAAACCAGTAAGTGCAGGTTTCCCAGTTAAGGGTGCGGTAAACTTTACCTTTACTCTATCGGTAGGTATTGGGCACATGTCACCTATGGTTAGTGCTAAGCACAAGTTTCCGTAGTAACAGCATTAATTGAGTCAGTGCCTAATGGTCCTGTTTCAGTTCTGCACAGTAATGTCCGACAACTAAAATTCAACGCTTACAGTAAAGAAAGAAACAACACACTAACGACTGAGCGCGGAAGAGTACTCGTAATCGTTCGCACACCAAATAAAGAAAACATGAGTTTAGGTGTCTTTCCGAAACAACGCAGTGTTTCAACCAACAACAAAAAAAAAAGGAGCTCATAGTACCTATGTCGATAAGAGCCTAGAACACAATCGCAAAGGTTTTCCCTCAACCCTAAAGGCTTGTTCGACAGGAGGCCGAAATTGAGCCACCGAGGTTTGACTTGTCCGAAACTGCTTTGGCTTTGCCACACTGCATCGTATTGCAACCGTTAGCGGCAATAAGATTATGTTGAGCCTGCTGAAAACTCCATTTTACGGAGCAAGAATTGAGTTTTTCGAGGTCTCAAGGATGACAAACTAGCACGCCTCGGTGGCGTAAGACCATCACCCGCGGTAGGGGGCAAATTCAACGAAGTCATTTTTGATGAACGAGGCTAGGGCACAGCGCATTCCTTGCATGGATTAGCTCTTCAATAATAACACACGAAAAAAATAGAGCGCCCTGTTCTATAGACGATTTGGCGCGGTGGAGGCTAATTCGCACCGGTTGAGAAAAATTCAACGCAGTCATTTTTTATGGACAGCTAGGTTTAGCTTTTTGGCATGGGTCACAGGTAGGTCAAACCATCAAACTCCCTACAAAAAAAAATTATAAAGATTGCTCTCTCGTTCGACCACTTATTGGGTGGACAGACTAATATACAAATATATATATCTATCTATCTATATTATCTATCTATCTATATTATACTAAAAGTCTGTGAACCGGTCTTGCTTGTGTCTTGTGATCTTGTGTCTTGTCATCTTGTTTGACACATCTTCTTCACTTTTAGATAGGGAAGAAATTCGATGGATCT
>LQNS02277999.1:10919092-10930960 GCA_001587735.2 Parhyale hawaiensis
CCAAACAGGATCAAAGCGCATGGGAACAGCAAGTTGGGAAAGAAGAAGAACAGATTGAAGAAAGATCACTATGAGTAACTGGTGAGAAGGAAGCAAAATGGGCACGAAAGACAGACAAGACGATCGTGATAACGACCCAACGGGTCACGGGTCGTCTAGTATATATATAAAACCCGATATGGACTATTAAATGATCATCAATTTTTCGATACGGACCATTGGATGGTTGGCGTCTCGTTCTAGGTACCATGAATCTTGTACGTCTATCGTCCCGGGCAGTTCAAATAGCCTGAAAACTATTCAAAACACCGTAGATTTTTCCTGGTTTTGGTTTCTACTACCCACTACCATCACTACCACCACCACCGACCACCACCCTAGCACAGCCGCCCTTCCCAATTGAAATCATCGGTTAGGCCGAAAACCTTGTAGGTTAGGTAGGCAGGTCTGGTTCTGCTAGTGTTCTAATGTGTTTTGAAGTGTTTTATACCCATATATATCATATGATATCAGAAGCACTAGTCTTTGCTTTGCCTAACGTACAAGGTTCTCGGCCTAACCGATGACTTCATTTGTTGGTTGGCTATTCGTTACTTTGCTTCAATCTTTGATTGGCCTTACATAGTGTCAATCTTTCATTGGCTTTACTTAGCGTGGTCATTATAGCGTTTATAGCAAGATTAATGCTATTTAAAAGAGGGCTGTACCTATATTAGGTCCATTCGGCATATATATACAAATATTATTAGGGCAGTGATGGTCAAATATATCTATATATATGTATCCAATTGGCCTAATAAAAGTACACCCCCTCCGAGAACCGTGTAGGTTAGAAGGCAAGGACTAGTTCTGCTAATGTCCTCGGTATATTATAGGTATTTATATGGGTTTACTATGTATTAAAGGTCATTAGGGCACTAGCAGAACCAGTTCTGGCCTCCTAACCTACGAGGTTGGTAAGGTAGGGTTAGAGCTCGTTGGAAGGGGTGCTGTACTAGGGTGGTGGTGGTGGGTGGCAGCATCAAAAAAATTTTGGACGTTTAACCGTCGAGAACTGGGCGTGCGCTCCAACGTGGACTGATTTTCCTTCAAAATGAGACCAAATTTGTGAAACTCTACAGTGTTTTTAATACTTTTTTCACTATTTGAAGCAAACAGGCCGTTAGACGGCGTAGTTTTTTGGTACCTCTATCGAGACGCCGGCCACTTGGCCGTATTGTAGATTGTTGGCCATCTAATAGGCCACTTAAATCTTCAACGAAAACATTATCACCTCTTTCACTTCGTTCGCGAGTGATAATTATGCGTCAATGCATGAAACTCACAATTCAACGGGCCGAAACCAGCGCACTTGCCTAAAGTTTCGGATTAGTTAAACTTTGAAGGCTTAATTTTGGTGTCCAATCGAACATACTCCACATCAACGCTCTTGGATACAGTAAATCGGAAAAGACGAGGAATTAAAGTACAAAAGTATCAGTAGATGAAGTACGAAAATGGACGGAAGCAATGTTCGTACAGAAAAGAGATGTAAGATCTAGCTGAGGCTAAAGGTGAGTTTTGCTTGGTGTGATTATTGCTTAACGATGATCGTCCATGACTCAACGCTGATCGTTGAACGATTATGTAGAGCACTAAATCAATGCATTTGTACAAGACTGTTTTGCTTCAAGCGACGGACGGCACAGTCGTTAACGATCATCGTTGCCTTCAAATAGTCGAACGGCCAGGGCGTTCATGGTAGGCCACCTGGTTGATGATGCTGTTGCTGTCGGAGGTCTGGTAGTAGTGTGGTAGCTTCCAGCAATCCGGGACGCACAGGCGTCAAACTCGCCATGCGCTATGTACGTTTGTGTTCGGGCATCGGTGTACGTGCGGGCGGCGTTCAAGTTCGTGTGCTGTGCCTGCTCGCTGTATCGCACATTAGATTAGGTTAGGTTAGGTAAGGTTAGGTTAGGTAATGTTACGTAAAGTTAAGAAAGGTTAGGTTAGGTTAGTTTAGGTAAGGTTACTTTGGGTTAGGTAAGTTAGGTTAGGTAAGGTTAGGTAAGGTTAGGGTAGGCTAGGTTAGGTTAGGTAGTGCTTATTGTAGTGTTTTTGGTGGTTGTTGCAAGGGAAGAAAGCTTACTCGAACGCACGCACAGTGATGAGCGTACACAGAATAGCGAGTTTGTCGCCAGTGCATCCGGGACACCCGCCAGAGACTTTTCCAGGTTACTCTTGAATGCTTCAAACGAGCTATGCATCTCCCCGAGTTTACGCGTGAGGCAGTTAAACAGATGTGGCCCACGGATCATCAAGGAGCTCTCTTGCAGCGTTTGGACTCATGCTCGGCCCCTATTATTTAGTTTCGGCAGTTTACAGCGAAAGCCTCCACGGCCTCCAACCGCGGTTTGCAGCCCTTGACCAAAACGATCCAGCACCTACGGCACCGCACCGTGGATCATCTTCCAGATATACAAAATGATACGTCGATCCCTTCTCCTCTCCAGTGAGTATATTGAGAGCTTCCTCAATCTCTCCCAATAATCGCAGTCCTGCAAACCAATAATTCTTGCAGTAAATGTCATCTGGACAACTCAAGCTTCCTGATGGTTCCCAGCCCAACCGGACACCAGAGCTGGCAGCGATATTCGAGGAGGGGGAGGATCATTGACTTGAAGAGAAGGAGCATCACCGGTGGGTCACGCGAGGCAAAAGTCCTTAGCACCCATCCCATTGTTTACCTCACTTTAGTAATCATTGCTTGAAGCTGCTTCTTGAATCGACCAGTACAACTCGTTATTACTCCCAGGTCCTTCACGCGATTTTGGGTTTTAATCATCATTTCGTTTGGAGCTGCATAATATTCGTCCTCTGGATCTTTTTCTGCTCTATCTCGCCAGTACCTAAGGACCCCGAATTTACTCTCTTTGAAGGACATATTATTCACGGTAGCCCATTCGTATATCTTCACCAGTTCCTCTTGTAGCCAACGCTGGTCCTCGATGTCCGGTACAGCTTTTGCAATACGGGTATTATCGGCGAATGAGGATACATGACAGTGCTGTACCCGTTCATTTATGTCTCTTACATGTATCAGGAAGAGTATTGGGCCCAAACCGTGCCCTGAGGCACTCCACTGGAAACATGCGCCTGTCTGGATTCCCTTCCATCCACAACAACGACCTGCTACCTATTTGAGAGGAAACTTCAAATCCAGTTGAGTAAGAGTATTGTTAACAATTTCTTTCGTGAATTAGAGGCCCAAAACAAAAAACGCCACCGAAATGAATAACAAATTAGACAATTTGCTAACACATTAGACCATACTATGAGTCTTATCCCAACACAAGAACATGCACAGGCAGGATAGTGCAGAGAGCTTTCTATTGGTAATTGCTTGGAATATATCTGTGGGGCACCAGAAAATTAGGTAATTATAAGGTTTCAAAGACTTCTTGTTGTTATCGATTATTGCTACTTATTCATAAATACACAATAACATTTTTTACTAAAGCGACAAAAGTTTCACGGTGGTATCGTTTGTTCGTAAAGCGGAAAACGCCTAAGAACACTCAGTCGCTGAATTGAAGCTTATAGTCTATTCAGTGTAGATTTGCCTTTGCAAGATATAACTGCCCTTATCCGTCTTCTCTTGCGGTTACCAGTTTAAAACAATAACAATAATTACAGACAGGCATGGCTTTTATCCCCTCATATTTATACGTATAACTGCCGCCAAAGCGGCATCCCTCACCAATGATTAACAGCATGCCCATGGAACAAAGATTTTAATCTCCGCATAACTTAAAATTCAAATGAAGTGAATTCCAGAAGGTCGCCACGTGCCCACAACCAGAAAAATCCAATCAGGCATTCCGTCCAGAGCAGTCTCTCCAAGGAGCAAATAAACTTGCCAGCCAAAGAAGATCAGTTTAGTGAATTCTGAAGCAATCATAGAAGGTCTTTGTCAGCGAAAAGCAGCAACGACTACACTGAACGTCCACTAGCTTTGTAGATGCCAAAGCAATCTGTGAGGCAAGTATCCGCTTTGCCTCAAGAAGATTCGTTTCGGCCAAAACCTTATACTGATGGCAGAATTTCTTTTGGAGTTAATCCGCCAACTGAAATGAGACGAAGATGTTCTAAGCAGTAAGCTGTTGCCTCGTTCATGGCAGGCTTGGCAGCTCAATGGAAAATTTCATCCTCAACTCTATTGCTTGGATCTGAAGAGGGTAGTGCGAGGGGCGGCGGGTGATTTAAATTTGCATATTGCCGCAAGCGAACCGACCTTCCGCCCGAGCACTTAACCTATGAGCACCAAATTTATTCACACATTTACATTTTAGGTTTTATTTTCAAAATAGCAGGGAAATATGGACAGTAAGCCAGGCCACACTGCATGTAGACGAACAATGAAGCGCATTAGTGTAGTATATATTATACAGAGTCTTCCCCAATTCTTTGAGCAAATTTTGACCTACAGTTCCTTAAAATGCAATCAGAATGTGTCACTCTATGCAGGCATGTCCGCATGTGTTTAATGTAAAAGTTACGAAGAGTTAAAATTAAAGAAGTGCGACTTACTGCACTGGCGGGTAAACTATAATACACATCAGAACATGTTGATGAATGCAGGGATTCACGGTATGTTCGATTGGGCGCTAAACTTGAACCTCCGAATTTCAGCACGTCTGAAACTTCAGTTACAATCTCCAGTTTTGACACTTCGAATCGTTTTGCAAATGCTAGAAGCAAGCCGGTTAAGGCGAGCCTGCAGAAAATTCCATTTGATTGAGCAAAAAAAATCATTGAGTTTCTGGAAGTCTCCAGACTAACCGATTAAGGGTGAATAATTGAAGCTCAGATTACGAGGCCGTAGCCGGCGCACATGCCCGCAGTTTCGGACAAATCAAGACACCAGTACTTAATCACGTTAACCGCCAGAGCAAATTGTGGAAATTTCCCGTTAACGAATAGATTTTCACCCCGAAATAGTGTTCAGTTCTCTGATAGCAAACACACAAACTGTCAATCTGATCATCACCAAAATTTGGTCATTTCTGTCGATCAGACAAAAAAGCGCCGAGTGAAAATTTTTGATATATATATATTTTTTGCATAGTTTTGTTTTATGGATGAAATACGCCATTTCCTACTTCAGTTAGCGCTCTGCTGTGATTGTTTGAGGTGCTATTTAATATAAAAGAAAACGCCAACTTGCTGTAGACTTACTTTATCAGTGATAAAAAATTCCAAGTCGAATTTCTGGAATATAAAAACGCCAACTCTTCTGCTAAGTGGTAAAATAAACGCCAGTTAGACATGGCGCTTTTTTAATTGGAATATAATTCGGAATGACGGCTCCAAGTACCAGTAAGCATTTTTTCATACCCACTTATCTTACTCTGACGTTTTGTATTACGCAGATTTTAAACCTTAATAGGACAATATTAAGGGCATGCAAAATCCTTTTTCTTGCACTTTGAGCTATCCTTGCTATTTTCGTATCAGATATTGTACAAATTTGGTGAATTTACAAATTATTATAATTTTTTCAGATTTGTTTTCTTTGTAAATATACATTAATAAAGTTGCTATGCATCCCAATAGCCGTGCTGCTGAAATACTTGCAGCGTCTGCTGCGCTTTTTAAAGCGCCTCCAGAGCGTGATATATTGACTAGTCCTAAAATTCAATGTGCTTCTATCCCAGACGTGATGCAACAGCATGTTGGACCAATAGGAAAGCTGATCCCATCTGCCCCGTTCCAATATGGTCTCCATCAAGGGTACCTAATTATTATACAAGAAAGCTGAGATTACTATTATTCATTAGATTGAGATCAATAATTATTTTGAAGGTGAAACTTTATGAAAATATGAATATTTTACAATAGTTGCGGCTAGTGGGTATACATTACACCTGTGATTTTCTCATTACTCATGTGAAGAGCCAGCAACATACCTTTCCATATCATCTATATTATACTAAAAGTCTGTGATCTTTATTTACTTGTGTGATTGTTTATCTACTTGTGTCACGTTTATTTGCTTGTGTCTTGTTTGATACAGCTTCTTCGCTTTTAGACGGGAAGAAATTCGAGAGATGATGACTATTCAACACGGTTTCAGGGACACCGGAGTGCTCTTGTTTGCAATAAATCATCAGTGAAATGGAATAGCTTCGAATTCTTTTTCTACGATTCATGGAAACTGAAGAAAGAGAATACAAAGTATTTTTTAAGTACTCTGTTTCAGACTCTGAGGAGTTCAAAATTGTTAAATGGACTCGGAAACCATTTAGGCCTATTGTTAGTCAAAGCCTCCCACAAGCCTACCCAGGTGGAGTTCCAATTTCAGCAGTCAAAATAAAAGATCTTATATCTCGCCCGCCATACATTCGGGATGAGACTCATAAGGCGTTTTATAAAGGCCTTTCAACATCTATTTCAAATGATCTCAATGCTGATGACGGTGAAGTATATACGGCATAAGATGAGTGGTTCCATTAAATTCGTAGTCCTACGTTCAATTTTTTTCATTATTGAGTCATATTTTCATACATTGTTAGCATAATATTATGTTTTTACTTAGCTCATGGAATAAAGTTGAAACTTCCTTCCTTAATTTTTTTTTTGTTACATGGCGGAAAACATCAATGTTTGATTCATTCTTCAATGAAAAATGTTCGAAAGCTTAGTTTACTTTCATTTTCATGAATATTTCGGTATAGCAAAAAAAAATTATACCAGTTTTGAATATTTAAATGGAAACACAAGTGACATTCACTGCTATCTAGTCCCATTCTAGTGCATAACATATTTAAATATTCTGGTTTATTTCAGTTTTGATAGAATTAAACAACATATAGGAGGATTAACAACCTTCAAAATAACATTATGTTCAATCTATGACAGCTTAGAGTGGTAGGTATAGTCTTTGTGAATCATATTGCATTCGAAATAAAAAGAGGCATCTAATACGTTGACGTTTATTTATAGCGGATTTTCCTAATCAGAGCTTTTTATATCGGATAAAAAAACGCCAAATCATATTAATTATCATAAGACGAGAACCAAAAGTACTATTAGATTGAAATAAATCAGAATAATAGATCATAACATGATACATCATTTCCCGTAAACACATTTCTAAGTTGACCTATAGATCGTTAATAAATAGTGTACACAAAAAAATCGCTGTACTGAAAAATTTAGTAAAATGGACTGGGCGCTTTTCTTGTCTGATCGACAGATTTGTGTTGAAAACCCTAAGTAGCAATTCCACAAAATTTCATGAAGATGCACTTATATCTTTTTGAGTTATGTTGCTGACAAAAAATGAAGTTTTCCTATGTGCCGCCGGTGGTAGATATGGCAGTAAGTGAAATCTTGCCATGTACCACCGGTGTTACATATGGCGCTAAACGTGTTAATGCCGGTGGCCTATTGAACGTGCCCTAAACTAGGTTCAATAGTCACTATAGATGTACAAAATGACGCCCATCGACTTCGATGCATGCGTTGAGGCGCTGGCGGAGTGATTGCCTAACCCGTGCGAAGATACCAAAAGATTTACTAATCCTCGCACATCCTTCAATAATCCGAAAAGATATGTTCCTCTCCGTACAGAACTGGTGATCCGCTTATACTAAACTCTTTAGGTGTCCCCAAAGGTAGTAATCAAGAGGCGCCATGTCAGGAGACCGTTGTGACATTTGCTCTGGGCCTTTTGTCTGCTCTCCTTGAATTACAGTTCATCATACTGTAAATTAAGAGCACTTACGAGAGTTCACTATTCGTTAGTTGGCCCAAAGTCGTCTGTACATGGATATCCTCGCTCCTGGGTATGAGCGTATATGGGAAAGTTCAACAGGATATAAGAAGAACAGTGCTTTTGCACTGTGGACCACACACTCTGCAGACCTCGAGTGAACCAGTCGTCTCGGACTCTTCCCTGCCACTGGATCCTCCACTTTGGGGTCGAGATAGTAGTCTATGAGGTGTGCTCTCATCTTCTACTTTAAAAATCATTGAACAAGCTCGCTCCCCGCACTTCCTCCAACTCTCTTATTTGTTCCCTCATCTATTTTCTTCTCTCTTGCTGAACAAGTCCCGCGGCGACGGCGATGGAGCGACGGGAGAAGGTGATGAATGCCACTGAAAGCTCTTAGTTCCTGACCTGCACGTGTGGCGGTTTTGAGGTGATGGTCGCTTTGGGACTGGAACGACGGCTCTCTTCGGCCGCTCTCAAAGCGACTGGGCAGCCCTATTCAGGAGCCGCACTGCCCACCCCACATGGGGATGACCCTAGAAAAGGTGGGTTAAACCTCGCTCGTTCCGCCCTTCCATCAATGGGGAACCGCGCCCGTTATGGCATTTCCTTAAGCGATCGAGCTAAACAAATGAAACTCACTGTAGCGCGTAGAAAGTTCGCACTCTTCTTGACAGAGACAACACCGATCGCCCGCAGAGGCGCACGGCCTTAATAACAGGGGAACTGGGGAGGTACGGAGTAGACATTGCTGCTCTTTCTGAGACACGTTTCCAGGGAGAAGGCTCCCTGTTGGAGGATGGCGTGCGATATACCTACTCTTGGAAGGGACTACCTGAAGGAGATCGCAGTCTTCATGGAGTGGCCATTGCTGTTCGAACCTGAGAAATGCACCTAGCACCCCTTACGGCATTAACGAGCGTCTCATTGCGCGGAGACTCCTGCTTCAAGGAGGTCAGCATCTGACTATATTCGGAGTGTATGCTCCTACACTCGAAGCCGATGTGAAGGACAATTTCTACGCAACCCTACAAGAAACTGTGCAGTCTGTTTCTGCCAATGATAAACTGTTGGTGCTAGGCGATTTTAATGAAAGAGTTGGAAGCAACAAGAATATCTGGGAAGGTGTGCTAGTACGGTGTCGGGAGGTGCAATGACAATGGAGTGAGGCTTCTGAGCTTCTGAGCGCAGAACTCTCTCGTCGTAACTACTACGCTCTTCAAGATGAGAGAGATCCATAAGACGACAAGGCTGCACCTTCGCTCTAAGACTGACACCTGATGATGCATACACTGGCACGGAAGAAAGATGTAGCTACGTGATGCTATTATGACCCGAGCAATGATGGACCTACGATCATAGAATGGTACGTACCAAGCTGAAGCTCAACATTAAACCTCCTTTTTGTAGAGGCGCTCCTTCCGGAAAAATAAATATGGATAAACTTATGGACAGTACCAAGCAAGAGGAACTCAGAAGGGAGCTGCGGGACTACCTCAGCGCCGACTTCCACGATGTTGATGGTGTGGCAAGCGGCGAGATGATGACAGAGAAATGGGATGAAGTAGCTACTGCACTCTGCACTGCGTCCAGAAAAGTACTCGGAACCCACCGTAAAAAAAATCGGGACTGGTTTGATGAGCTTCAAGAAGACATTCAGGTGCTGCTGCAGGAGAGAAATGAAGCTCACGAGACGGTTTTGAAGCCGCCAACAGTGGCAAATCATGCCAGATACGCTAAATTACGGTCACATCTACAGAGCGAACTCAGAGCGTTGGAAAATAATTGGTGGTGCAAGCTAGCAGAGGAGATACAGGGGTACGCCGACAGCGGGAACCAGCAACAGTTCTACTCGACGCTAAAGGCAGCTTATGGACCGAGAAGAGGCGCTCATTATCCTGTGCACAGCGCAGATGAAACTGTGTTATTGACGGAGAGAACAGCTGTGCTGGAGAGATGAGCTGAGCACTATAAGGGCCTACTTAACAGACAAACTGTCGTTGACTACAGGAGTTGGACGAGCCTCCATCTTTAATGGAAGTGCAAGCGGCCACCAACTCACTAAAGGAAGGCAAAGCAGCTGGACCGATAGGGTGCCTGGAGACACTCCGCTGCGGGGGCGAGGTGATAGTCCGATGCATGCACTGATTCATCTCTGCAGCGTGGGCTTCCGGTCACGTACCACAACAATGGAAAGATGCCGATATTGTCAGCATTTATAAGAAGAAAGGGGACCGATCTGTGTTCTAATTTCCCCGCGGCATATCCCTGCTTTCTGTGGGGGCAAGAACCTGGCAAGAATAGTCCTCATGAGATTCATCTACAGACTTGCAGAGGAAGTCATCCCTGAGAGTCAATGTGGTTTCAGGAAGGATCGAAGTACCACAGATATGGTGTACGTGGCCCGCCAGGTGCTAGAAAAGTGCAAGGAGCAACTCCGGGGCCTTTACATCGTTTTCATTGACCTAACAAAGGCCATTGACACTGTCAACCGATCCATGTTGTGGGAGGTCCTCTCCAAGTTTGGTTGCCCACCCAAGATGCTGGCAGTAATTAGAGACTTGCACGACGGAGCCGTGACTCGTGTAATTGGCGACGGTGAAAAGTCTGACCCGTCCGAAGTTTCCACTGGAGTCATACAGGGTTGTGTCATCGCCCCCATCATTTTTAACAGGTTCATGGCAGCAGTCTTTAGTGCTGCTAAGCACTATATTAATCTGGATGACGGCGTACTTTTCAAGTATCGGCTGGACGAGAACTCTTTTAATCGTAAACGCCTACGAACAATAACCAAAGTGTCACGGTGCAGCATTGTCCAGCTGCAGTATGCCGATAACGCTGTGTTGGCTGATTGTAGCGCAGATGCTTTACAGAGAAGCATAAACGAGATAGAGAGAGCCTACACATCAACACAGAGAAGACCGAGGCTTTGTCGTTAATACCAACAGACGAGGAAACACCTAAATTTTTCATAATGAACACAGCGATGAAAAACGTCGAGAACTGCACCTACCTTGGGTATGTACTGAACACGAGCGGCAATATCACAGACGAACATGTAGCGAAGGATTGGCCTCGCATCAGCGCCGTTTGGAAGTCTGTCAGGAAGGGTCTTATTGAATAGGAACCAGCGCACATGCACAAAGATAGCAGTGTACAAATCAGCGTGTCTGTCGATATTGTTGTATTCATCTGAGTGCTGGGTCCTGTACATGAAACACGTGAAGAGCCCAGAAAGGTTAGACATCCACTGCTTGCAGCTCATCCTGGAACTCAATTGGTGGCACAAGGTTCCGCATACGGAAATCCGGAGGAGAGCTGGGGTCGACCCCCTGGAGTCTATCCTCATTGTGTAAGCAGCTGAGATGGGCATGTCACGTGCGCAGGATGCCGGAGACTAGGCTTCCCCGAGTGGTCTATTATGGGGAGCTCTTGGAGGGAGGAAGATCGCACTTCATATAGTTCAACTCGTCATAACTGTTCAACGAAGCACTTTCGGACATGCCTCTATAGGGTGAAATATGCTTATTGCATTGTAAGGAAAAGTAGGTTAAAATTTGTTCCAAGAATTCTGAGACACCCATGATCATATGAGATAACAGTTATAAAAAACAGTACAACAGAAACTTCAAATATGAATTCGCGCCGCTGCAATATAAAGTCATATATTATATATGTATATTTTACCAAACCGTTCGTAATTCGCTGTGAGGTCACAAGGTTCCAATTGCGAAAATTAGAAACCTCTACTGTACTATAGCGTATTGCTTACTTTGATACTCATAAAGATGACACCTACATAAGTCATCAATCTAAAATATACGGCTCAGTAATTGCAACGGTAAAATGGTCCCTATGACACGGTAGATAATTTAAAATTTGCTTCAGCGAAGAAAAAGTTTGAATATAAAACTATTCGGAAAGAAGCTGTTGCAGCAATAAACAAGGATTAAAACAGTTTTTCACCACATTAATGTTTAATTGAATTACGCACAATAAAGCGAGGTAGGAAATAAAATTAGCCATTTTGCTAAAATCTAGTAAAATCACAAGCTTGTCAGGCAATGAAAGAACGTTTCGGACACATGTTGTCCATCATCAGCAAAAGTTTC
>LQNS02277999.1:10932057-10943295 GCA_001587735.2 Parhyale hawaiensis
AACTTTTGCTGATGATGGACAAAATGTGTCCGAAACGTTCTTTCATTGCCTGACAAGCTTGTGATTTTACTAGATTTTAGCAAAATGGCTAATTTTATTTCCTACCTCGCTTTATTGTGCGTAAACAAGGATTGTGATGAAAAGAAATTAAGAAGGTCGTTCATGGAACGATATTGATTTATACCTAAGCCTAAATGGTCTCTTTTCTACAAGTTGACCTATTAAAATTTCAATATTCAGTATAAATTGAATCTAAGAAATTTTATCTTTTGTTTATTTGCTTCTCTTAGGAACTCGATGCAATTGTGTCTGGCGAGTGAAAAATTTTCACAAAGTTAGCTTCCTTAGATGTTCAACTTCACAATGAAAATAGGAATTTTAGACCCCAATGTAAAGGAAACATATTCAGAAGCTCAGGTGGGGAATGCGTTCTTTCTTTACTACATCTTCTAAACTAATTTTTTTCCTTGGCAATATTTTCCCATTAGAGGTCCAGAAGAGTCGACTGCCTTTCTTCCTAACCAACTCTTTCACCGATCATTGTCTGAACTCCATGCTAAGTTTATAAATAAGAAAAAAGAACACTTCATTGATCTGCAGAACAAATTATTATGGCTGAACTCTGCGCTCGCTAAAAGTGGTAGCTACTCTACGAAGTATCCTGTTTTGGCTTCCCAGCGCCTCAACTGAGGAACCATGACCTTCAAAAATGGCGGGCCGAAGCTTCAACTGATATGATGTCACGAAAGCTAAGTCAAAGTTTAGTACTATAACTAGATAGAATAATTAACATTGCCTTTGAAGTGGTTGTTTGGCTGCAAAGGAATGTTCTTGTTCAATCATCTAATCTTTTAAACATTGATATTCGAACTAATAAAAATTGTGAGTAGTCGGTCTAAGATTTCCGTATTTCGTTTGTATTTTAGGTTGCTAAACTATTCACTTTTCAGTTCATAACCTTGAGTTGTATGGCTTGTACTCAAATTTTTAGTTGAAAAAAAAAAAAGAACAACTCAGGGCATCCTCTTTTCACGTTTGAACGCAAAGTCGATTAGCTTGAACTGAAATAACGATTTAGAAATATCAGGCCGTGTCCTTCTCATCTCGAATCCCAGTATTCTTTATATATTACTAAGCGATGGCATGTAAAAGGATGAGGACAGTCCCTTTTCATCAGTGAACCTAGCTTCCTTAGCTGGAACTTCAATGCAAGAGAACCAGACTATTATACTGTATTTCTGAACGAATCCTTGAGCTAGTACTGGAATTTTGGTTCGAAAGAATCAGCGCATCTCCTCTTCATGCTTCTGAACCCAGTATCGTTTAGGCCACACTAGACATTGTGATGCAAAAGAAGTGAGGTCTTCAGCAAAGGCAGAGACTCGTCATCAAGCAGGGTTTGAGGAAGTCGTGAAGCAGCTCACACCAGGACTTTGAGTTCCTTATGGCGCTTTGAGGTGCCGGGAATGACACTTGGATTCCTGCCCGACGCATAATTTTTCCCATTGCTGGCAGAGCATCTCTTTCCTTGTCTAATGGTGTAAGGTAAAAAAATAAATCATCTAAAAATAAAAATCCAAACTAAAAGCGTTTGCGCTAGTGAGACATCGTTAGAAGTACAGGAAAATGTTTTGATACTAATTCGCACATGAAACATTTAAAATTATGCACGGTATCTCCTTGAGGTCGCTATTCCCTACAAGGACGAAATAAAACATCAGTTTCTGGTAGGAATGGCATTATTTAAAACATCGCTAATGAAAAACACCGATTTTCATAGTAGTCCGGGCTCTGGGGGTATCTATGTACATTTCTCTTTTGTCGCTATACGATGCAATTTCCTTTTCCATTCAATAAGGACATTGAAAAGAAGTTGGGTAGAACTTAGGCACCTGTTACATTTTTGAGGGGGCATAACATTATCGATTGAGGACCGATTATTCTGTAACTTGTTTAGAATATATATTTTTGAAAAAGAAACACATTTTGTTCATATAACTTTTTCGCCTTAGGCCATAGTTTTGGAGATAATGGGAAACATATATAAATATATACACTAATATTTTTTGGGAATTTCTGATAATAGAACTCAATGAGTTTTCATGCTAGAAAAAAGTTACAGTTTTGGAATCCATGAAAGATTCCTAATCAAAAGAATAGAGCTGGATTTTCCATTTTTGCGCGCATATTTCTTTTTTTATCGCAGCTCAAATCCGAATATTTAATTTTTCCTTATATTTTTGTTAGCAATCAAAAGTTACATATCAAAAGAAAATGAAATAGAAAATGAAAAATCAGCTCTTCGATCTTGTTAGCAATTTTTCAAGGATTCCAATATTTTTTAGCGTGAAAACTCCGTGAGTATTATTTGTTTGAAATTTCCTATTATCTCAAAAACTAAGGTGTAAATCAACTAAGTTGTAGGAGTAAAATGTGTTTCTTTTTCAAAAATACATGTTCTGGATAAATTTCAGAACAATCGGTTCACAATTAATCATTTTAAACCCCGCAAAAATGTACCAAGTGCGAAAGTTCTACTCAACTTTTTGTTTAATGTCATCATATGGAATAGGAAAATACATGGTATGGCTGTAAAAGAAAATGTACACAGACACCCTCGCTACCTCCCCCTCCCTCAGACCCAGGACGCACTGTCGTCGTTCGCGCCTTTTCTGTGGCCGTGCATCGCAGTATCGCCGATTAGGTTAGGTTAATTTATAAACAATGCTTGTATAACAAAGCTCAAACGAGCGCAGTTATGTCACACAGCGACGTTTGGCAACTGTTGCATAGCGCATGATAGTGATTTTGGTGGTGGTGACGCGGCATGAACGTACACGCTATGCGCGGCACGACGACAGTGCAGCCAGGACTACATATAGGGAAAAGTCAAAGGTGGTAAGACGGAACAGGTTTGCGCACTTCTGAGCAAGGCGGAAGTACGTACGGCGGAGCAGTGACGTAGTGTGGCCTCCAACTATCATCGCTAAGTTAAGAAGTAACAATAATTTACTATTGTTTAGATGAGAAGTATCAATACCGCAGCTAGTTTTGACTTCGGCGATGGTCAGTAAAGAAACGGCAAATGATAATTTAATATCAAAGAAAAATTACACAGTAAACTTCGTTCGCGTAAAAATAATTGTCGCGATACAGCTTACCATTTCACGCTCTTGTTTCACTGGCATATTAATTTCGACGGTGAACTTGAGAATTATATTATTGAGTACGCTGAGTCGTATGTGTTACTATACCAATGATCAAAAGAGGATTACCGGTATATATATTTTATATTGATCGGTACACCAAACACGTCGAGTAGAGAAAGTTCGCGAAGGTTCAGTAACTAAGTGCATGCGCTCCTCTGCCAGGAGCGCTATGAAACACGACACTCCAAAAAGTTCAATAGTATTATTATTATTATTAATAATATCACCAGTACTATTACACGGAGTAGTTTACACCTCCGTTCCACTACAACGGCGATCTAACAAAGGGAAAAACCGGGCCATAGAACATTTTAATAAAAACTTGTGACTCAGGCAAGAAGGTATTCCCCTGCAGGATCAACGCGCTTGCATCTGGACAGCAAATGTAGAAAGACGAGGAAGAACAACATCAAGCACTAGTAAGAGTATGAAACTGGAAGGAGGGAAAATGGACACGAAAGACAGCCACGTCGTGAAGGCCTAGCTAATGGCTAAGGTAACCTTTGACGTCCCCCTGGGATCCCTGCTCGTCCTAAGATAGGATGGACGAACCTAACTAACCTAATAGTCCTGGCTCTGGGGGGGAAGGGGTGTCTGTGTACATTCTCTACAGCTATACCGTGTATTTTCTGATTCCATACGATGAGGACATTAAAAAAAGTTGGGGAGAACTTTCGTCACTGGTACGTTTTGAGAGAGGAGCATGGGGAGGGGGCAAAATTATTGATGGCATACCGACTGTTCTGAATATCGCACAGTACATGTATGTTTGAAAAAGAAACACATTTTGCTTATACAATTTTTTTGGATTTAGGCCCTAGTTTTTGAGATATTGGAACATAATTATAAATATATACTGCATGTATTTTTTGGAAATTTCAAAAGATTTGAACTCAATTAGTTTTCATTCTAAAAAAAATGACTGTTTCGGAATCCTTGATATACTCCTAACAAAACCATGCAACTGGATTCTCAATTTTCTGTTTTGTTCGATGGCTACCAAAAATATAGGGAAAAAACAAAAGATTCGGTTTGGAGCTGTGATAAAAAAAAACGGTCAGGACAAAAATGGAAATTCCGGCTCTATAGTTTTGTTGGGAATATTTCAACGATTCCACAATTGTTATTTTTTTCTAGCATGAAACACACTGAGCTCTATTCGTTTCCTTCTCAAACATACATATACTGTGCAAATTTCAGAACAAATTGGTCCACAATCGATAATTTTGCCCCCATCCTCATGCCCTCCTCTCAAAATGTACCAGGTGTGAAAGTTCTATCTATTTTTTTCTACTGTCATCATATGTCCTCATCATCATCATCATGACAAATTTCAAAGGATCTTGGTGTGAGAATACAAGATAATGCCACTTTTGAAGATCATGTGGCTCGAGTTGTTACCATAGGCAAGAAGTGGAGAGGATGGGTGCTTCGAACTTTTTCTTCACGAGAGGCAGACACAATGCTCACCTTATGGAAACAACTGATACTGCCAAGGATTGAATACTGTTCACCTCTTTGGATGCCAAGCAAACGGAAAGACTTAGAGCGCCTCGAGGCTATCCAGAGATCGTTCACTGCCAAAATCCGAGGCATAAAAGATTTAAACTATCACGAAAGACTGGCTCAACTCCAAATGTACTCAATTCAAAGGAGATTGGAGGACTTTACGATGATATATATTCGGAAAATTCTAGAAGGAATTACGGTCAATGTCAATGGGCGAATGCAGGCCATACACTCAAACCGTATTGGTCGCACTTCTGAGGTGCGCATTCCGATCAAAAGTGGTGGTGATGCGATGGCCACAAAGTATTCTAATAGTTTCGTAGTCCGAGGGGCGAGATTATTCAACACAATGCCTCGTCACATTCGAAATGTCACCGGTACAGAGACTGCGAAATTTCAACACTTACTGGACGCATGCTTACTGAAAGTGCCAGATAAACCTGCTGTAAGCGGCTACGTGAACTGTGGGAAACTTGCTGCTAGCCACCCCGCTGGTAACAGACTGCAGCATCACCTCTGCACAAGGTGGGCGGAGTGCGTAACGTCGCCTGGACCTCGTCCGAAGTATCAGCAAAAATATCAAATGTATGTGGACAAGGAAAACACATGGTATAGCTAAGTACGTCCAAAGAGCTATGTCTTATCTCTGTTTGCCACTACGGCTAAACCAATGCCATACAAGAGGTGAACGTAAAATTATATGCCCTACATATATCTATTACGGGTTATTACTACTAAATAATGCTAGACAATTCGAAATAATATTTATACGGGTACCGGTGCTCAAAATTCCTTAGCGATGTAAAATATTTGGGTAATGATTTGATTCACTGCATGCCTGTGATCCTCATTAAAATGTGTTCATCCTCACCGGTAATAGAACCACACTCGTCATGTACCTAGGCTTTCCAATCGCAACTACAGTCAATAAAGCGTAGCTCATGTAAGGAAGTGCGTCCTCCATTTATTAATGGTGTTTCAGGTTCCCTGTTATGCGTAGCTATACGTCGATCCCCAGCTACAAAAGAGAGCTCACAATCGCAAGGAAAACACTGGGATGAACGTCTACGCAAATGATAAGCAGTGACTGTGTTGAACAAAAATGCGGTCCCCTCACAAAGGCAACGTGGACTTTACGCTACGCTGTTTTGAAAACTTTTACAGAAGGAATAACCGGCGAAATGAAATAAATCATCAAAACATGCACGGAACGAGACTGGTATTGAATTTGGTAACGAGCAAGTGAAGCACCAGTTACATCTCTTGCTGAAAGCGGATGTGCTTAACTTTCAGTAACTCTTTTCATTACACCGTAGGCAGTTCCAGAAGTGAACAACATTAGCGGAGATAATTTACACCCACTGAACTGCTTACAACAAGAATCAAAAGCTGTAATCTGCACCGTGGGAAGAGACAATTCAGTCTTTATGGTGATATTCTCATTTTCAGCGTGAGCATCACAAAACACATTTAAAGCAGCAACAACACGCCATCAAAAAATAAGTGCGAATTCTTAGCCTGGCGTTACAGGTGGGTTACGTTCGAGGACGCGCCATACGCAGGTCCTGGCTCCGAAATATGACAGGCGCAAAGCTCTTCCTTAAAAGCAATGGCTCTGGCTTCATTTCCTCCAACGAGCCATTTTGCAAAATAAACTTGTTTCTTTTCACGCTACTTTGAAGCAAAGCAATTGCGCGAAATGACTGCGCCGCGCAGTCCATTGCGATTGCAGGCGTCGCCTTTTTTTGCAGGAGATTGCCGCAATGATCTGACTATGATAGTGTAGCCGACACATTGCGCCAGCTTTCCTGTAATTGGAGTCGGACTAACGCGCCTCAATGAAGGTCGCAAATTGTTAGCGCCTACAGGAAAATGGCATATACTTTAATCTCGTAATTTTCCCAAAAATATATCAACACTCTATGCCCACCACGGACCAAATTAACCCCATAACCAACGTCCATTTCAGACAACATTCCAATAGTCATGTTCCTACTAGTAACCAAGTTTGTGGTCTCTTTACAAGGAATTAAGAAAGACTCAGGAGCCTTGCTCACATTTTATTTTATTTTTTGGAGTCTGAATCGAACGTATTCTGTCTTTAATCCGCATCAGTGACGAGAGCAAAATGTTAACGTAGTGGAAAAAATAAAACGGGCTTGAAGTAACCACAGAATCAGTGCTTGTAGCCCAAATTGAACTTGCAATAATTAACCATCACTGCCTTCGTTCCAATATGTCTCAAAGACTCATGCCGTAATATTCTTTCAGGCAGAAGTGAAAACACGGATCGTAATGTATTCTGGCATGGAAGGTTCTTCCAGCACTGCATTTCCTTGGATATAACTCAACTCTCAATAGTAATAAACTACAGCTCTCGTCGCGTGTGTTACAATTGTATCTATAATTACCAATACCTTGCAGTATTATTTCTATTTATTCCGTGGTCAACCGCCTACAAAATCTCGCTGCTCAAATTCTTAAGCTTTAGGCAGAGGTTATTGTGGGCAATGACGCCGCAATCCTCTTTTTTGTCGGAGATAATTGCAATAATCGTCCACAGATACCGTAGCCTAATTGGAATCAGGCTACCGGACTTCCATGAATCTGACAAATTACACTGTTAGGTCAACAGGGAAGTAGACATTGCGTAGTTACTTTATATGTGACAATATTTTGTAGAGGCGCATGACTGGTGTTTTCACCGCAGTACGCGCTGCCTGTACGTCCATTGTGTAGGCAATTTGTTGTTTACATTAACCATCCGTTTTGGTACGAATAGCATGTGTGAAACGTGAACTCAGGACCATTTGGCTTGTAAAAAGTTATTCTTATACTGTTGCACTGGTAACTCATGATCGTATTTTGATGGTATTTTTTACTGTGCTCTCCTGGGCCCCACACCGTAGTCTAATTACCACTGTAACCGCGATGCGTATCATGTAATGGCACTTCTTGTCCCAGCAAAACTATATGTAATCGCGGTTAGTACGATAAAAATATTTTGTTGTACTGTATGCTCGTCTGCATGTGATCCTTTTACTGTTGTGGTGACTGAATTCCCCATCAACCTAGTCAATACAATATTTAATTTATCTCCGTATTAAGTATAGTAGACGTCATTTAAGGCGACAGCCGCTTAACAACGCGCTCCGCTTAAAAAGCGCAATTCGGCGAGATCCAAACCGAAACCTATCTCTGTCTAACAAAGTTACTCGGCTTCAAACGTACATAAATGCTGCTTTAGATAACACGCATAAAATGTGCTATTTAACTCAACGCAAGAATAAAAACAATAGCGATCAACTATATAACAATAGTATCTTGCTTGTACCTTTGTTATACTATTTTACCTGCATCGTACCATACTTTCAGCTTTGGAAAAGATTTCAACCTTCAAGCTTTATTATTCAGCACGGCAAAATGTTTCATTTCACCTCGTGTTCAGCCACTGCCGGTAACTGCAAGCACAATCCTATATATCGCGCATTATGCTCACCGTAGTCTACATTGTTCGGCATAAGTAAAATCCAACTTCCTATGGCCTGAGTCTGTATGAATTTACGCAACTACATGCAGTCCCTTAATTCGTCACGAGCAGAATATTCAAAACGAGAGCACTCTGAAAGCGCATAGCTCCGCCAAGCAAGGTAAAGTTAAGAAAAACTCAAATTGGCTCTGAAGCTATGTTTTCCTATTATCGGCACCAAAATCTGGTGACCAGGGCCTTTTGACAGCAATAACAACGTCTGTAACTTTCTTGAAGGTCCGTCCGTAACTTTCGAGTTATACTTTCACAAACATTAGTCAAACACACAAACGGACAAGCCGATCATCACCAAAATTTGATCTTTTGTGTTTTTTAACATTTCTAGCAACTCTTGTAAGTTTAATAAAGATCCGTTCGCAAAATCAAACATGGAGACAAACAGACAATGAGATTACCCCAAAAAGTGGGTCATGTACTTTTCGTAATGTACTTAAACGGTTCATGTAAATTTCATAAAAATCAATCTGTCATTTTTTGTTATGATAGGAAGAAAAAAAAAGGAAGACGAACAAACAAACAAACAAACAAAAAAAAGCGGCTGAACGGATCTTCACAAAAGTTAACAATCGGTTACACTCAACACGATAAAGAATCCCTGCAAATTTTGTAAAGATCCGTCGATAACTTTTTTTGAGTTATCTTGGAGACAGAAAAACTCGACAAAAACATAATTTCCTTAGCGGAGGTAAATATCTGATTTCAGTCGGTCATTAGTGCCATTCGTCAACTTCATACAATGTCTGAATATTTTCTTGGTTCATTTTTAGCTGCGGGAAAGTGCAGAGATCCCAGAATTCTAATTCACTACAGACTACAAATGATCTCCCAAATTTTACTAGTGACAGTGGCCAAGTCAGCTGACCTGACGGCTATTATTTTAGCAAATGTTTTAGGAGACAGACAGCTGTATATGCGAGGGTGCAGCAACATGTGTTAAAACACTAACTGTTTGCACTGCTTTCGGCAAACAAAATAGAATAGCATCATTCCAGCCTAATATGATTAAGTTTTTTTTAGTACCGCCCGAAAATAGTATTCTGTGGTGTGCCTTGACCATGAAAAATAACACACGTTCTGCTCCGCATAAAAACACACCGTTTTAGACGTGTTGTCCATAAGCAGTCGTCTTAAGCGGATTCCACTGTATTGGGCTTTGCTCTCAAACATAAACGAATTTCTAGCAGAAACCGTAAGCAATACGCAATGCATGCCAGAGTACGGTACTTCCAAATATCCGAAGAACTCTACCGTATATTCCCTTTTAAGCACAATTACCGTATGCTCAGCCCTTTAGTACTTACTCCGTTATATTTGTAAACATTGCAACTTGCGATAGGCTTACGAAAATTTTTACTTAATTAAGCACGATACGGTGAAGTCAGAATTCACTTGTTTTCGTCGGATATTGCAACGAAGTCATACTGTAACTCTCAAAGGCTTAAGGCCGGTGGTTCACACGCTAGTCTCTTGAACTACGTTCCTACTTCATAACTTTGAATGAGTTGCTGTGTCCATTTAAAATGTAGAGAAGTGAGTAGCTATCCCAGTTTCGATTCAGCTGAAAGTTGAAAAAAGGTTAAATTTTGAAATTTTATTAGGGCAACTTTCACTGCACTTTAGTGATTCAAGGAAGTGCAAAAATGGACTTACAAATACACTCCGGCAACTAACAGACGATGTCAAATTCTTCGGCTCTTGAAACACGATGTACCTAATTAAGACAAAACTTCAAAAGGGACCTATGTGAACATTTATTTTGGGCACAGTAGGTTGATTGGCATTAGACGCCGAAAAAATCTCTATAACGATAAGTTTACATCGACCATTAGTGAGGCAAACCTCAGCACTAGTCTTATTAGATTTGGGTATAAAAAGGTAGTTACAAATTTACTGTTCTAGCTGCTGATTTCTCAGTGCGTACAGACTCGGTTCCATTGTTTCAATACAAACAATAGGCCTAAGAAAATAAAATCACGTAGCAGTGCTCAGTATCTAAAGGCAACAGGCGTGGCCTCGTGAGGGCTGGACTTCCTTATCATCACCTGCTGCTCTGTTACACAAACGAGGCAAAGTGCAAAAAAATTCTCGACCAAGAAGTCGAGAGCATCATTTCTCTCGACGTTTTTTTCGGCAAGAGAAATTGGAAGGCAGTGATCCGAGCGATAAATGAATTATTGAGAGCCTGTGCCGAGGCCCAGAACTGCAGATATTTCATTCTTGGACCCTATGGGGGTGGCCATTTTTCAATATATTTATCATTGGTTCGTTGAATAGGACCAGTGGGAGCTTTTGAACGCTCCAGTTTCTGAAGTTACCGCAGCTTCCCTTCTTCAAATGTGCGCCGCATCGACAGTAACTTTCCGAAAAGAATTATTAGGGCTCCTCTCCTCCATCCATTGTTCCAAAGTGGCATTTCATTGGCAGCTCATTGTGCCCCAACATGGAACAGTGAAGACAATGTGATACAACCAAAAATGCGCTTGCAATGTTCAACAACTAAGCTCGACACTTTGTAGGAAGGAAATGCCAGCTCCTTGATTCGAAAAGGTCGTTAAGGATTGCAGGGTCTCGTCTTAATTCACATTCAAAAGATTTTATTATTGTTGTTGTTTTTACTGCCATCATATACTTAAGCCACCCTTTCCTCAAAGTTCTCTGCGAATCAAAGAAATAAAACACAAACAGGAGAATATTCTGTGGTTCAGCAAGCCGCAGACCACGCAGGCATACGATCAAGAAACCAGGAAGAAATAGTGGATAACAATAAAATTGGAGGAAATGCCACTCTAAAGGCGGATGAGACCTTTTTGGTCCAACGGCATCCCTGAGAGATGAACAGGCTGGTGCCATAGCTGGGTACTCAGTCTTCCGCAGTCTGCTCCTCTCTTCCTTCCCTCGGGTAGTACCACCTGATGCTCATTTCCTTTTCTTTCTCTTCTTCCTCTTTTCGGCCAAAGCCCGTACTGGTGA
>LQNS02277999.1:10952563-10963197 GCA_001587735.2 Parhyale hawaiensis
AGATAAGTCACCAGCCGTATCACAGATACGCCAGCTTCCCGAACTGAATAAAGCTCGAATTTCCTTCTATCTATTAATGATGAAGAGCGTGACACAAAAGGTAAGTAGGTACGTACGTAAGTACGTACGTAGGTACTAGCGTATTAATATATAGATATAGCAAAAACCAAGGAGCCAAGGAGGAGGGAGCCAGTAGCCTAGCCCGTTGAAGCTCAAGAGTCTCTTATGGCTGTCAGCCAGTTGTCCCATGCACCAATCACATATCAGTAAAGAGTCTCTTATGGCTGCAGTCAGTCACTTAAGCACCAATCGCATATCAGCAACTCGTTTCGTCTGCTTCTCCCCCGTGAAACTCAGTGCTCCCCAGTCTTTTCCACCAATGAACGTCTCAGCCATAAGAGATCTGGTTGACTCGCTGGCAAGTCTGTAACTGGGCCACAAAGCTCCCTCCTTCTCTATTGAAGTTCCTTGGCAAAAACACATACATTTTCTTGTCGTGTACTGTGTGTTGTTCAGGGATTATTGAATAAGTATTGTTCATCTCCTTGCTCCATTAGAGGCACATTAATAGGACCAGTAGGTTGGGTACGTGTGATCGCATAGGTTTTTGAAATAATTAATTCAATAATAATAATAATTATGTGAAATACATGCCGTCACTGAATTATTTTGAAGCAATATTATTGCTAAGCGGTCATAGGTAGCCAATAGCATTTGATCTGAGTTTATATTGGATGTGAGAAGCATTAGATTGATGTAATAGTTGAGTGTAACATGGTATGCCGTGTTTTATATGTGAAAAAGTTGCATTAGTTTAGCTCTGCACGATATTTACTGTGATTGGTGCTGTTACCTGTTTTAATCTTTTGCTTATGTATTCAGCTGTCCTGAAAGACGCAATGGCTTGGGCGTCAAATAATTGGTGCGATGAAGTGGCCGAGCCCTCTATGATTCGATAGCCAATTGGGGTTTCAGTGTGGGTCACGCGCTCGGTCACTGAAGGGTGGGAGCTGAAATTCTTGGGTTCTGCCGTACCTTCCTTCTTTTTGGCTTGCTAGCTGGTATCTCTGAGTACCTTTTGATAATTTCCAAAACGAGTGCTTCAATCAAGTGTATTCACACGTTAAAATACTGTTTCGCAAGGATGCCTTAGTTGGTAAAAAGCCGATTGCATAATGTCCTTTTTTGATAGACGGTGTTGTACGTTTTCAGTATCTTCAGTAATATCTTGTAAATGTGTTGCTCAGCAATGGTAGGTGTGAGGTCCTGGCCAGTTTATTGTATTAATTATTTTTATGACGTGAATAAGGTCACATGCATCGCTGGTGTAAAGGCAGGCATTATAGTAATGAATTTTCTTTTTCTGTTGACAATACCTAGGAACAAAGATCTTATTAGGTTGCCTAACGTCATTTAGTGTCCCTCTGGTCCCATAAGTATTACTTTCAGATGGGCGCATTCTCTATTGATAGCTTGTTTTACTCCGTCTTTTGTATATGATTCTTGAGAATATATAAAGGTGTAACCAGCAGAAATCGCAAGGCTTTCTGGGTCTAGTGCACAGTAAATTTGCACTGACATCTGGAACATTGCTATTGACTCTTACTAAGTAAGCTGCCTTCACGCTAACATTTTATTAAAGTCTTTTAATGTATACTTACAGAGAGTGGTATTTAAAAGGATTCGATGGAACATTGAAATGGTTTGAAAAATGTCTGTAGCGCAAATGACTGTTGTATGAATCGGCATTTAGAAATTGTTTTAATTTCTTTTCAAAAATTCATAGACAGTTAGATGACTGCTGCGTGTGTTCAGGTCATTGCCTTGACATAGCGGTGGAATTAAGTGTCGTCAACCTGTTTATACTCCAGTGTGTCATACATTACACGTACAAATTTATATTATTCCTGCAGAAAATGAAAACTAATTAACGCATTCAAGGGTTAGAATGGGGAAAAACGAAAGCAAAATCGTACTCTTTTCCTCTCAGAACTGTCGGGCCGCCCAGGCAGCTACGACAGTAAATTAGCTTCTGGGGAGAACAAAAAGTCTGCTAAGGTTGGAGACGGAACCTCAGCTTGAGCTTTGGGGCTACAAAGTACTACATACATATGCTCGTAAAATTGAACAGACTAGTGCAGGTTTTATCAACCAAGATAAAGCCTCAAAATATATTCAGCTAATCTCTCGGTGCTTTGAATATTTTCATATTATCGGACCAGCGGAACGGTCCAGCAGTGTTCTTGGTTTCGCGTGCATATTCGAACTTCACCACTCTATGATCAACTCAGTGGTGTCCTAATGGTTAATTAAGATGGAGGACTGCCACAGTCTCTGTGCCGCCTCCTGCTCCACTAAAATTCCTTCATAATTGCATTCATTCAGTCAGGTTATTGACGACTGTCCCTGTACCGTATCCAATAGTGTGAAGTATATTTTAGATTAATAATGAAGAGGTATACCATTAAATTTTACGGTACAGGGCTCCGCTCACAAGTGTTCCTGAAGGTCGCATGTATTCTATTTAATACAGTTATATTACTTCTGTGCACTACATAACTAAATTTTCACTTCTTTAAATAATAAACTTGACAAAGCTTCGTTACCAAAAGTTCATGTTCAGATTTGCAACACTGGGAGAGATACATGTAGCCTTCATTGTGTCTTTCTTGTACTCAACTGCTTCGCAATGCTAAGGTTAAACGAAGAGATGTTAACGAGAATCCTCACTAATACGATAGACCGTCCCACATCGAGATGAGGGTCTGAAACACCTCATAACGTTCAGGGAATGTACGTAGAATGTAGAGTTTCAAGAAGTGCCTATACATGGCTCGGACTTTGTCTCTGCTGGACGCTCATCTTAACAACATTATGATTAATACTGGAACGACGGACCAAAAAACAAAAGTCTCGTACGCAATAGAAGTTGACACCCGGCAGTAGATATGGGGTTAAAATTGCAAAAAGGTATGTACAAATTGTACATTACTAAACACAGAATTGCCCGTGTCTCGTTTGATTGAAGAGGGGAGACAGCAAAATTCTGCTGCTGTTAGGTTGCTACACTCGTGCTCGCAGCTGCACAATATGATTGCAGCATGCTTACGTTCCGTTAAATTGGCGCCATAGTTTTTGATGACCCGTGGTCGACTGCAGCTGCATTTTCTCTTCTGGGGCCAGTGGTCCCATATCCTTAGCACAAACCAGTGCATGTGTGTTTCCCAGTTGATGGTGCCGTCAAAGTTGACTTTACCTTTAGTCAGGACTTTGAGTTCGCGGTGTCCCAAAATCCAGGGCCTGATAAGAAAATTACTGTGGCAAACTCGATTGTAAATATGAATTTTTAAAACCTAAAAATAGCGAACGACAGCATGGAAATGTGGCAGACTTCAGTTACTACAGTAAATTTTCGAATTCGAAGAATGCAGTTAACGGTGGGGCAAACATGGACTCTACTTCATTTTACAACGGACAAAAATAGCCGAGATTGGGTAGCGGTTCTATTTCCATGAAAAATGTTTACCCTGAAAAAGTGTAAATTAAAACTCAGAGAGAGAGAGCTAGGGCTGAAATACGGGCCCATGTATCAGCAAAATCAGTAGCAACTTTTAAGGAAAATTCTTCAAACGGAGAATTTCACCATCGACGCTGAGGTTATTCACAAAAGAAATGCATAAAGCTGGAAAAAAGCCACGAGCTAGAAATAAGAGGGCATGGGTATATTGTGGACAGCGTACCCCTGTGTTTGAGGAATGTATTTTCCTTGCAAAAAAAAGTCATCAGCGGACCCTTCCCCTTCCGACACCAAAATAACACATCCGGCGGCTGGCAATAATGATCCCTCCTGCACAAAGGCGACGGCCTCTTCTCTGCAGGCCAGAAAAGGCCCATATTCTCTCACATCCCTACATCTGTTAAAAACTAGCTTTCCAAATGCGGCCGATGCAACGATGCGATAAGCGAGTGCATTTTATGTTTTTCGGGAGTTTCGGAGGACACACATGCATGACTATTGTACGTAAGCTCGTTTTTCGATCTGTCCATTGCGTTTGGGAATGGTCATGAGAGTTCATTTACTATAGAAGTTTTGTCAGATTTGAGTGTTTGCAACAAGCCCTTGAAATGTTCACAATTGTGAAATCACAATTCTGAACATTTCAAGGGGCTGTTGCTAACACTTAAATCTGACATATCTTCTGTAAATTAACTGTGACGGGCATTGAGTAGCCTTTGGAGTACACCTCTTTCCAGTACGCATAAAAAATTCTTCAACAACACCTACAAGGACGCAGGATTTATCCTTGCATATTCACATCGTTGCGTCGCGAAAATTTTGACGTCCAGATTTGTAGGAGACGTTGCATTAGAGGTAAAATATATACCACCGTCAAGAACGCTGAAACCCTTAGCAGAGAGTGTTCACTACCAGGCAGCAATGAAATAGATAACCTTATCCAGTAGATACAATGTACCTTTTTGTAATTGCTTTTGGCCAATTTAACAACTGATTTTGACAATGTACAATACACTTTAACCAATGTTCATTATGCCTTGGCATTATTCAAAACGGTGTGACAAAGTCCACTTTTGAAATGACAAACTAGCAAAACATATTGGCAAATTTTGAAGACACTTTGACAAAATGCATATCTCTTTGACAATGCTAATAATACAATGACAAACGGAAACCGAGTTCGACAATGCTGACGTTTGTCTATTATAGCAATAGTTTGACAATTGCTTAAACCTTTAGATTAACTTGGTTTCATTCAAATCTTTCTCGTGTAATGCCGAAAGAGGCGCTTATTTTCGTATGTACTACCAAGACACGCTTGTTTCCCTTATGCGGTACTGATTTGCATTATGTATTGCATCTCTCCGGTCAGTTGTCTTCCGGCTGCCAGTCCTCCACCACCTCTTAATATGATTGAAAGATAGATTTAAACATTTTCAAAACGATTTCCAGAATAATCATATTCATTTGACCATTGTCGAAGTGAAATGCAGATTGTCCAAAGGTTTTATCGATAGAACCCTGACAAACCGTTTTGTCAAATTGTCAAATGTTTGTTCTTTTGTCATAAAATTATGAGATAAGACAAAATGTAATAAACTCTGACAAATAGTTATGACGACTGTCAAACATACTGTATATGGCAAATTGGTCAACGCCAATTGCAAAAATGTATAGTAATACACAGAATGTTGGTTGTGCTCTCCGTGTCAAACCTAAGGAATAGCAGACGAATCAGCTGCTGAATGCTATGGGAATGAGATAGAAGGAAATTTGAGCAGCAGCTTTCCTTCATTTCTTCATGACCGCAAGCTGAACTTGATGATTGTATGCGCAGCTTGCTGATCGGCCTTTCAACGTGATAATTGTACAATCCACTTAATTTCCACACACTCAACTTGATTGTAAGCTCACACACTCAACTTGATTGTAAGCTCAACTTGATAATCGCATGCGCAACTTGATTATTGTGCCCTCAACCTGGTGGTTGTACGCTCAACGTGATGATCGGGCGTCCCAAATCAAACGGGGCCAATGCACGTTGCTAGAAGTCAGTCTGACGGCTGGATATTCAGTTCGTAAATCATGTAGACTGCAGTTATCTTCCGTCGAATGCTCTATAATCTAATCTGTAACCAAGGTATCAATCCGTGCATTGAAAGTCGTTGTTGCCGGTGCGTGCAAACAAAACCTTTTCACTTGAGTTTATGGAGACAAGTCTTAAGTGCGTCAGAAACTTTTTGCAGCTTTAATGGAGCTGTCATAATTTTTTATACTTGAAGTGCTTCTTCTTTTCGGCTGGAACGAAAAAAAAGTGTTTGCTTTCACTCTGTTGTTATCCGGTCCAGCGCACTGTGTCGAGCAGAAAAACAAAGGTTGTGACAACTGCGGCATAGATGTATATCGTGCGCTTGTCAAATATAATTTTTTTTGTGCTCCGGCAGCCAATACGTTTCGGTCAGAAAGATGTCATTGCAAGCAATGATTCAGGATTCTGAACGACGTCCATTCTTGCACAAAACGAAGCTTCATGTCAATTGAAACTCAATCTACATACCTGTAGAAGCTCCTCACGAACGAAGCGTTATTTTTTTTTAACACAGAAGGTAAAGTCACCTTAACCGTATATCCTAACTAGGAAACCCGTGTACACTGCTTTGTGCTGCAGCTATATTCCTGCTAAGGCCCATAGTAGTGTATGGCTGCAATCGACCACAGACTGCCTGAGCCATGGTGACATAGAAGGAAGGCATATCCGACCACAGAAACCACTGACAGTAAAGTCAGTGGTGCCAGTTGACTAGTGATGACAGAAATGCTGTCAGTGGAGTATAGCGAGTTAATAAAGCATATCAGGCACAAAATAACGTCCTCAACCGTTAGTACCAATGGTTCCTTAACTTTTCCCCATAGGCGACTTCGGCTTCCAGGGCTTGGATTTTCATAAGCTTCATAAAATTAGAGGGAACGTAGAATGTGCAGTTCAACGAAGATATTCCTATGTTGCGGCTCATCTTCTGTAACTTCACCATACCGTTCTTGACAAATTAAAATCAGAGGTTGCTGGCACGATCGAGTGACGTACATTCCAATATAAGTTTAAAACTAAGTTGCCCAATTTGAGAAGAATGCAAAACTTTAGCGGCCATGACAATGCATTTGCACCAACAGCTGTGCATTTATGACACTCGATCTAAGCTTGCGAAGTGTTTGAGCAACAGAGCCCTGGCGCGTTCCTACAGTGCCCAACTCACGGTACTTACTATGCGAAACACACAACTTTTTTGTCTCTAGGTAACTGAACGCCGCTTAGAGGCTGATTCGCACTAGCAACTTTCGTTGCCGTCACTACCCGTAGGCTAACTAATGACGTCACTATACTCTGACGGCTGACAGAGATAGAGTAAGCGACGGCACGGCAAGCCCTCTAAAGTATCAACACTTTTTGCAATTTTCTTGAAGATTCGCTCATAACTTTTTGAGTTATGCTGCTAACAAATATTATGGCAAACATAAGTCAAACATACAAATAAACCAACCAATCTAATTATTTATATTTTTTTGACGACGTCTACGAGAACTTCGGGTGAGCTTCGATTTATGAAACACCCGAATCAATTGCTTGTGATATATAATTTGCGCATAAAACATTGTTGTTTGCATATATAAAAAGAGCAGCGACAATGTTCTGAATATCTTACTATTTTAAGTTATACGTACCACGCTATAGCCATGATGTAACAGCTTGTAACTTGGGTAATTATTTTACAAACATTGCGCAAATAACAGTCTATTACATACTACAATATAGAAAATAATGGAATACACGCTAGCCAAACTACAGTTTTACAGGAAGAAGAAATGCTTAAATATGCAAATTCTCATTGCTTTCTATTTAAATCTTGTTTCACAGCCACTGACTTCAGGTGTTTCATAAAACGAACCTAGACTAAAATTTCCTTCTTATCCAAGCAAAAGCAGCAAGATATTTAATGACACTTCAGTGGCAATGGTTGATTTATTAATGATTTAAAGCTAATTATTTCGTTTCCGTTGTTTTATTAAAGTGCATGTAGCAACCGCACACTAGTAGTTACAACCAATTTGCGTTGCGCTTCTTGGATAAATGCACTCTGAGAGTGCATACCTCCACCAAGCAAAGCACCAGTAACGACAAATTCAAGTTGGTGCTGAGGCCATGATTTTCTTTGTAGCAACCCCAAAATCTAATAATTAGTGCCCTCTAAAGTATCAACACTTTTTGCAATTTTCTTGAAGATTCGCTCATAACTTTTTGAGTTATGCTGCTAACAAATATTATGGCAAACATAAGTCAAACATACAAATAAACCAACCAATCTGCACGAAAATTTATTCATTTATAGATTTTATCATTACAAACAACTTCGGTAAATTTTATTAAGATCCATTCAAAACTTTTTGAGTTATTGCGCTAACATGCACAAAGTCAAACACAGCAGCAAACACATGAACGAACAAATAGATCATCACACCAATTTGGTCATTCACTCTTCGTAATAAACCTAACATCTCATGCAAATTTCATGAAAATCTATCCATAACTTTTTGAGCTATGGCATTGACAAAATGAGGCAGACAAACAAACTAACAGATCTTAACCAAAAGTTAATCATCTGTTCCTCCTACATGCTTAACAATTCCTATAAGTTTCATCCAAATCTGTCCATAAAATTTTCAGTTATCTTGATGACAGACAGACAGACAAAACCGATGAAAACATAACCTCTGTGGCGGAGGTAACAATGCAACGTTTACACACACAGTAATTTTGGGCTTCCCGGTGTTGCAAGATGCTTCATTTGGGTTGTATTACATGTCCGTGGGAGCCCAAGCGTGAAGTTTTAATAATAATAATAACACAATAGTGATGAGTGAAACCCAACTAGTATGTAAACAACATTTTCCCTGAACGACTGATAGGCTTCAGTTGAGCAAAAGTCGCTAGTGTGAACTCTCCTGAAGACGACAGCTTTCGGACTGTAAGTACACAGTCTTGAACGGGTGTCTTCTTAAGGGGTAGAGTACGTGTCTCGTCGTTTCTTATAATTAAGACACACTACAGAAAATATTTCACACCGAGGATCTTGCAAAAACCTTCAAACACAGAAGCAGTAAGTATGAAAATACGATGAGTGTTTTCAAATGAATTATTGGTACTAAGTTTCATTAATTATTTTTATCTACTGTATCATAGCTTGTGAATGATACCGCATCATGTACGTACCACAAGATGTTACTGATGATCATTGAATTATTTTATTATTTCATTGGGCTAAATAATGGATTTTATGTATGAATACTAAAAGGATTTTTGTCGCCATTAGCGAAGGACCTTTGTTAGGAATAGATTAGTTTGAGTCTGGCTCTTGCGGAAGTGCGCTTTTTGTGCGCAGTGTTTTTCTAAGCGGCCATGTTCTTAAACGGAGTTCTGCTGTAATTGTAGTTGTTATTAGCACATGTTCTCGAATGCACCCACTGGTGGGTCGTTTGACATACCTACTCTTGCTACGGAGAAGTGAAGGCCATCGGATGAAATGTATAATTAAGTGATGCTAATGCAGCCCTGTCACGTACATCAAACCTTGACGTAACGATCATCGGAATATTGACGTAACGCTAAGCAGGAGGGTGCCGCCTACTTTGAGTCCAATTTTTCTAAACTATACCTGCTACATGCACAGGGTGCCTACAAACAAACAGGAAACTTTGCAAGTGCATTGTATGTTTTTCATTCATAATTTAGTGTTCCATCATACTTTACCTTGCCAATCGATAAACCTAAAAAGTATTAAATTTTCAGATTTTGTTCTGTCGTTGTGCCAGCAATTATTACATAAGCCGCACTAAACTTGCAGAATTTGAGGGACACCCAGCAATTATAGTTTCAATCTTCCTGATATAATTCAAAATAAATTAGACTCATGCTAAACTTTGGGAGGTTATCTGAAACACTGGCAAGAGGCTTATAAAGCCGGCTAGTGACGAGAGGCTTTTGTTCGCAAACCTCGAGCACAACCAGTTTCCGTTTCGTGGAACAAATGTTTTCGGCACTTCTCCCACGGAGTCCGGGCTCCTTCCGTTTGCATCGACTTGCGAGCACATCAGCTTATCTTTGTTTGTTTACATTTTTCTTCTCGGAGCGCATCATCGATAGTATGGTTTCTGCTGTTTGTACAGATCTGAATTGGTTCAGATAACACTGTATATTCAACATTGGCAACTAAGAGAAGAAGCAGGAAGGAAATAAAATTTCTGCAAAACATGATACGGCTAGCAGTGGTTCGAAAGAACATAGTACAAGACTTGCCAGCACCAGGGATGTCGCGACCGGGGGGGGGGACTCCCCCCACCCCCAATAATTTCAGGACGGGCTATACAGTCTGTATCTTTTGGACAAGAGCAGTCGGTACTTTTACGGTAACCGACTAACGTCAAATGTAACGACAACCGTCAATGTACCGACTAACGTCAAATGTACCGACTACCGTCAAATGTACCGACTAACGTCAAAATTTACTGTGATCGAACATCACCAGTGAAAAAATTTTCACGCTGCGCGCGAATCGCCTTGCCGCTTCCACAGTCACACCAATCTTTGCACTGTAGACTTAGCTGTAAAATGTACCAACTAACGTCAAATGTGCCGACTACCGTCAAATGTACCGACTAACGTCAAATGTACCGACTACCGTCAAATGTACCGACTACCGTCAAATGTACCGACTACCGTCAAATGTACAGACTAACGTCAAATGTGCCGACTACCGTCAAATGTACCGACTAACGTCAAATGTACCGACTAACGTCAAATGTACCGACTAACGTCAAATGTGCCGACTAACGTCAAATGTACCGACTACCGTCAAATGTACCGACTACCGTCAAATGTACCGACTAACGTCAAATGTACCGACTAACGTCAAATGTACCGACTACCGTCAAATGTACCAACTACCGTCAAATGTGCCGACTACCGTCAAGTGTACCGACTAACGTCAAATGTACCGACTACCGTCAAATGTACCGACTAACGTCAAATGTGCCGACTACCGTCAAATGTACCGACTACCGTCAA
>LQNS02277999.1:10975290-10987900 GCA_001587735.2 Parhyale hawaiensis
TAAGTAAGGTACCGCCACGGGATAAGAAGGTACCGCCACGGAATAAGTAAGATACCGCCAAGGGATAAGTAAGATACCGCCACGGGATATATGTAAAGTACCGCCACGGGATAAGTAAGGTACCGCAGCGGGATAAGTAAGATATTGCCACGGGATGAGTAAAATACCGCCAAGGGATAAGTAAGGTACTGCCACGGGATAAGTAAGGTACTGCCACGGGATAAGTAAGATACTGCCACGGGATAAGTAAGATACTGCCACGGGATAAGTGAGATACCGCCACGGGATAAGTAAGATACTGCCAAGGGATAAGTATGATACCGCCATGGGATAAGTAAGATACCGCCACGGGATAAGTAAGATACCGACACGGGATAAGTAAGATACCGCCACGGGATAAATAAGGTACGGCCACGGGATAAGTAAGGTACCTGACATTGCTACAGCGTATTAGAGATCATATCCTCTAAACCTTTACTGGTACGGGCCCGGATATTGAATCTTGGAGTTTCGATTAACAACTTTCATCGAATTTTGGGTAGTAATCATAAGCTCTACGCACCGTACCGCTAGATAGAACTTCGCATATTCTCGTGGTGTGGACAGAGACAGCGCCCACTAACAATGCACTTGGAATTAAATTCAACTTTTTATTTCGAGTCGCAATCACTCCTGGCCACATTTGCAGAGAAAACTGCAAGTTATCTGACGTGCGTTTGTCTGGAGGAGATCTCTCATTTTTTTTGCCCCAAATTAACTTTTTCTTAGTTTATATCCCATCTGAGAAAGTGGAATACAGGGCAGTTTGAGACATCACTGTCTGAAAATAATATGAATATCTCGCAATAATACTTCATGATACATATTCACCATGCTTCTGGTACAACTCCTTGGCTTTCATTGATTATATTAAATTAACCTAAGACTTTCCAGCGATAAATCCATTATTGAGTAGCTAGAAAGACGGAAATTAATCTATTGCTCATATATAAGCAATTAGAAATATAACATTACTCATATGCTGCTACGTAATAACTCTTATTAAGTTAAAACGCAAGATCGTTTTATTGTAGTTAGAACAGTTGCAAATTAAAGGAATCAAGCGATCTACTTGGGAATTATAGCGAGAGTTGCCATTTACTTTGAAATACTCTTTGTGTTGCAAATTAATTTGCTATAGTGAAACAATTTTTGGAGAAAACTATGAGTGTAATCTACAAAATATTGAAAGAATCTCACTGCAGTACAACAGTCTATAATTTCAGGAACAGATAAGAAAATTGTGAGGAAAAATTGCATTGTTTGTTGAATCAACCTTCAGTGTTTGCATCAGTGCATAATTGACACTTTTACCCCAGAAATACCATAATATATTATCTGTCACTCAAATCACTCCAACTGATCGTCGCACGACTTTTCTTGATGATTACTTTCTACTTTCACTTAATGACAATAATAACGATATGCCTGTAGAATCCTGGAAATATTTCGTGAAGCATGACGTTTGTATTTAGGGTGAAATGTTCTATTGTGCTACTTTCAGTCAGGGAAAAATTCGTTGCAGCGATCACAGTTCATGGTTTGTCTACGCAATGTGCTGGCCAAACTGAGGCCACCGACCCACAAGGGGCAAGACTGATGCCGCATTGTCATTTCTGGCCTCCATTAGAGACTCCTATCATCCAGGGTGGCCATGTCTTCTTAGCTGAACGGCAAGATTGTAGGACACGTAGGAGACTCTGAAGGCCCAAATGAAATGACGAAGAAACCATGTAAAATAGCTACTCATTAACGTACTTGAATTTTGTGACGTCACAAGCCTCACTACCCATAGTGCACCACAGCATACCCCCACCCCGGGCATTAACTCTGTAAAGTCTGATCATCCTTGCACCACGGCAACAAGACCGTCATCGGTGGAAGTGTGTGCAAAAAAATCACGTTATTGAAGGAATAAACGACTGAGCCCAATTAAGGAAAGATTGGGCTCTAAATGCGTTACTCTAAAATATTAAAAAAAAAAAAACGGTTCGATTGCTGCGGATTCTGTTTAAGTCCTAATTTGGCATCACCAAAGAGAAAAAAAGCTCCTTAAAGCTAGTTCGTTTCAGGTATAGTAATGTGATCTATCTGAGAGTACGTGTTAGGTTAATTACGGGTGCTTAAATAGTTTAGAAGCTGTCGGTTCCTCTAAAATTAGTACCTAACCTAACTATGGGTACAGTTGTGATAGCTCAATCCCAGGTGGACTACATATATACTGTGCTTCACCAGAACTATTACTTCTCAATATGTTTTTCAGTTCAAGTTTCTTTGATTGATTCAGGCACTAGTTATCTGATTCGATTAGCTTCGGAGTATATTTCTTTAGCATTCAAGGAACATTTTTTAACTGCTTCATTAATTCAAATTGGCCATATAATTTTACAGAATATTTCATTTAGAGAGGTTGCTTATACAAAGTGAAGAATGTTGCATAGTAATGGGCAATGTTTCACTTTTTAAAACTAATAAATAAGAGTACAATTTCACTAGAAAATAGACTGTGTTACCCTGTCACAGCTCGTTCCAGCCAATAGCAGATCGTTTTACATATGAGCACGATGGTTATCAGCAAAATATGCTTTCTACAGCGCCTCTTCCTTCACTTCTACTCCATTTAAATAAATAAAAGAGTAGAAAAAATTACCACGCTCTTCAAGTAAGCACTTTTCAAATGGTACTGTTGCAAATAAATTAAAAGATGGGAATTCGATGACAGCGAGTTCACTAAAAGATTACAGAAATTCTGTAATTCTGGGTCTACACACTGCTTACTGAAGTGTATATAATATTATACATGTTAATCAGTGTAATGTAAATTATTTTATTATAATTTTTTGCGAACATTGCGAACAGGCGATGTATTTACTACGAAAAATAAATAATTTAAAGAACTAGAGCACTCTGAGAGCGCATATCTTCACCAAGCAGAGCAACGTTAACGAAAAATTCAGATTTGTTTTGGAACTACGATTTCCTATTATCAGCACCAACATATAGTCATTCGTACTTTTTGACAGTATTAACAGCTTCGGTAAGTTGCTTCAAGATGAGTTAATAACTTTTCGAGTTATGCTGCTGACAAACATTAGTCAAACACACAAACAGATCAGCCGATCATCAACAAAATTTAATCATTTATTCCCTCTGATATACCTTTACAATTCCTGTAAATTTATAAAAATCTGTTCTTCACTTTGGAGTTATTTTGCTAACGAACATCGAATAAAACACAAACAAACAGATCATCATAAATATTTTGCCATTTATTCTTGGCAATATGCCTAACAACTCATGAAGATTTCATAAAAAATGCGTTCATTGCTTTTTGAGTTATTTTGCTAACAAACAAAAATTAAACATAGAGAAAGACAAACAAACCAACCAACAGATCATCACGTAAATTTGTTAATATACTTTTCGTGATATACGTACCAACTCATGTAAATTTTATAAAAATCAATCCATAACTTTTTGAGTTATAGTACTAAGAAAGTAAGCAGACAAAAGTTGATGATCTGTTACTTTTATCATGCTTAACAATCCCTTTAAATTCGTAAAGATATTTCCATAACTTTTTGTACTATCTCGGTGACAGACAAATAGGCAGACAAACTCGAAAAAACATAACCTCTATGGCGGAGGTAACAATGCATAATACGATTTGGAACAGCAGACGCAAAGTACAAATACCATATAAATAAATTGTGAATGCAAACCTCACCTATAAGAAGTTTTTTCCAGGTAAGTGAATATTTAAAAAAAAGAGGTTCACATCATATGCGCATTCCACCGTTCACTCGCTACTGGGGAAGCGCTGACAATATCAAGAAACGGGAATTGTGGGGTTGGTCGATAGGGGGAAGGTGTCATAATTGTCATCTGAGTCTTTCGTCGCGGTGCCTTAGCTCAGACAACCTGTGGTAGACTGCAGCCGTGCAGTAGGGCCACTAGGCATATATCTGTAGACCAACCTGCGCAGCAGATAACTCAGTTGTAGTATGCACAATGCAGTCAGTGTGACTTGACTTACCTCAAAGTCTGACGAAGCTTTCTTTGTCCCCCTGTAGGGGCGCAATTTATTGCAGGAAAAACAGTATTTTCCTCCACGGCAACGACAAGGAAATCGCTTTAAAGGGCGCAAAGACATAGCACAAAGCAAGGGCACGCTGCAAATTACTTTTGAGCCGAGAAACACAAGAGCGTGAAGCTCAGTTTGTAAAGTATAAAGCAAAGGGCGCCACCACCCAAGTCAACAACAATATTGTCTTTCTCCTCACATCAAACTGAACAAAGTGGTAAGCCGTGGCGAAAGAAAAAAGGGATGGGATGCTACCAAGCTGGCCAGAGCCGAGTGACGGACCCTCTCACTTCATTTTTCCGTGTCCATGAAAAGCCATTTACGTAGGTTCAAATCATTCACAAGGCCAATGTTCCCTCGAAAAATTTGCTCGTTCTCTCTTCGAGCGAGTTATTTTTGGGCAGCAGAAGAAAAAGATTAGAAGTTTGGGAGGAAGTTTGTGAGTTTTGTCCTTCGCTGGCTATTCTAAGGACTTAAGTAATGGATTAAAGGGACTCTCACTTAATTACGCGGGAAGCGCAGACATGGCTGGAAGGGCCGGCCAATTGGGCTCAACACAAGAAAGACTGCAACGTCAAAAAAAAAAAAAAAAGAAGAAGAAGGAAAGAAAATCCTGCAGCTAAATCCTAAGTCCATTTTTTCAGCGCAAATACCTGTTTACCAGAGAAGTTGGAAAACACCTTAGGAAAATTCGGTTAGCCGAAGCAGGAAACATCGTAGCACGGAGGGTGGTCAGAGATGCAGAAATGTTTTGTTGCACTTACTACAGCTGGCACGTACTCAAATCTTACACTGAAAACTAAAAAGATCTCAATGATAACGTCAAAAAGAAGACAATAGAGAAGAAACGGCTCTGATAGTCCAATATCACTGTACTTACAGAACCCTCCGTTTATGCTCAAACAAACATAGTGGCATGCCTACTATTTTCAAAGATATAGTATTTGCTAGTGTTCCTGGAAAATACCCAATATTTTAGCTTCTATTTTTTGTCTACTATGAGTAATTTTCCATGTGGTTTTTAATTGTTCCATCAGTTTGGTTAAACAAATAGCAAAGAAATTTTTAAAGCCACTGTGCTTCGCATTTTGTACTTCACAAACTCATCAGAAATGTTAGAATTCCTCTGCAACGCATGCCTGCCACAAAGTATTTGGGCCTCACAAACCCAGAGTGCCTTCTCCGCAGGGTATGTTGCAGCTAGCCGCAGTTCCTGCTGAGAAGTTGATTTTGAGAGAAGATGAACAGTCTGGTGCCATAGCTGGGTACACACAGAGAACAGGGTAGTAATATTGACTAATTTTTTTTAGTTACGGCATTTTGTTTGGAATCATTAAATATTTTGGTAATTCTCAACATATGGGGAAAATGCTTTGTTGAAGTTACTTCTTTTTTTTTTTTGGTTAATAATAAATTTATATTCATGGTTATTATGACAAGATTTGGTACATGTGATGAATTTAATGGTAACTGTAACTAGATTTTGGTAAATACAAACAAATTTAGGATCTTGGTTAAAACTACGAAACTCTTTTTCGTAATTTTTACTAAATATTCGTAAATACTACTAAATTTTTTAACCAAAAAAATTGGTAATTTTCACTAAAAATTTGATTGGCTTATAGCTGACCAAATAGCTTAGTTAAATCAACCAAAATTGATGACTATAACCAAACTGTTCTCTGTGTATACTCAGTCTTCCGCAGTCTGCTCCTCTCTCTCTCTCTTCCGTCAGGTAGTACGATCAGATACTCTTTTCCTATCCTTTCTCTTCATCCTCTTTTCAGCCAAAGCCAGTACTGGTGATGGCAGGGTCTGAGGCGCGTGGATAGCTGGCCGCTTACGCAGCTATCATGACTGTCGATTTTTTTCATGATTTCCTTTGCTTCTGGTATTTGTTTATTTATTGCTCTTTGAGTGCCTGATAATTAGATATCCGAACGAGGAAGAGAACCCCGATCCTCGAGGTTTTGCTGATTCAACACACCAGGCGCGACAAAGATCGCTCTCCAGGCAAGGGGCTAGTTCCCGGGACCTTCAGTATACTGCGTAGAACGCGAGGCCTGCTACTACCGTGGGAATGACCGTCATGAGTATACGGCTGGGCAAAACCGTTTGCCAATTCCCGAAACGTTTGACGAGCACTTTCAGGCAAAAGATTTTTTGAACGGTCCTCATCGATGCATACCGGACGACCAGAACAATACGAGTCTTTGAAGTAAAAATTTCCATTTTAGAATTTAGTATTGGTACCAATAACACGCGAGCCTTTCAGGTATGGCACCCTCTCCTTACGCTGCGCAAATATCGTGAGCAGCTATTGTGGCCTTAGAACCTTGGTTCAAAGCAAAAAAAAGTTTTCGAAAATCTCAGTTTTCTTCACTTGAGATTCCATATTGGCGGGCTGAAAATAAACAGAAATTGACTAAGAATGCTTGAAAAGAAGAAAACTATACCGCAATTGTTTTGAAAACATAATTTTCGAAAAAAAGTAGATTCTATTATTGAACAATACGACGCATTTTAAAATGCTGAAAACCGGCAGGAACTTAGTTTCCATCCCGATAAATGAGTAAATGATATCCTAATGTTGATATAAAAACATGAGGTAGTGCATAGTACAGCAATGCATCCTACATTGTTAATCATCAAATAATATGCAAATGTTAACGAAGGAAAAAGGAAGCTGACGTAGTAATGCTAATTTACATTAATCAGGAAATGATATTTTGTAAATGCAGCAAAAACTGCTAGTAGACCTACCTCTTATATGACAAAACTCCAAGTAGACAAAAAAAAATTAGACTGTAGACGAAATAAACAACCCGTCAGAGACAAAATCTTATACGGGCAGAGCTGGGATTCGGTGTTTTTTCTGTACCGCTGGCTGGATCGGTAATCGGTAGTTAAAACAGGTCATTCGGTTCGGTATTTCGGTATTTAAAAAAGTATACCGAATAATTCGGTATTTTTCTGTAGTTGGTTCGGTATAATCATAATTAAAACTTCGTGTCCGGGCCCCCACGGACAGGAAGCATAACCCATATGAAGCTCTTTGCAACAGCGGAAAGCTCAAAATTCTGCTCAAGAATATTCAAAAAAGCCATTTACAACTGACTTAAACGCCAGCAGGCCAACACGGCTGAAAAATACCGATGCCAGCAATGAGTTGTAAACCCTAACAGAAAAGGATACGAAGCACCGACCGAACTGATTAGTTGGGCACCGAACATTCTCCTACGTGAAAGAGTGAGACCGACAGAAGTTTGAGCTTGCAGTGTTCTATCCGATGAATGAAAACAAACTTAAAAATTGACTAAATTACGATGCTCTTTTTTTATCACTTATTGGATATCGAACGTCAATTAAGATTGTTGTTTTTTATGTTTGGTCTGGTAACATTCCGTCGGTTATTTATATGAATTGACTCGATGTGACAGTGAGGTTCGTTACTTTCATTTGACCTCTCTACATATTTTTCCGCCCTCACTGACACTAAAAAAAAAATAAATAAATAAATAAAACGAGAGAACTCTACTTGTGACAAAGAAAAACAACATGGGTTTTGATAGGAAAGTATCCATTTAGGATATATTCAGCGAGGGTGTAAAGGCCTGTGAATAAAGTATGATAGTGTAAACTTCTGTTATTATTAAATCTTCAAGCTGGGGCCACCACGGACAGGTAGTGCAACCCAAATGAAGCATTATGCAATGCGTCCGTGCATACAGTTTATTGCGACTAGAAAAAAAGAACATATTAAATAATATTTTTGTCTCGAAAAATTGTGAACAAAATGTGTTACAGAAATTTTAAAAAAGCAATTAGATGTCTAATAGTACACTTACTAGGCACATGATTGCTAGCGTTTCATAATTATAGGTGTGCTCTATGTAATGGAAACATGAAGTTATTGCACTATCCCTTTCACATACCAGAAAACTGCTGTTCTTGTAAGCGACAAAACCTCTCAGTAGACGAGCCAAGTCCGGAACGCAACCCCTGTCTTCTAGCAGCATTTTCTGTACTATAGATGGTGTGCAACCAGTAGGGCAAATTTTTGATGTGTACCGTTACTTTTTACTATAATGAGAGGAGAATGTTGATCAACTACTACGAGAAAGTTTATTAATGAGCAAGCACCGTACAAAAATAATAGTACGTACCTTGTAGGATGTAATAACTTCACTTGCTGTAAGAAAAGTCGACATTCTGTGAGATCGTAGTTAAGTTGCAAAAGAACACTAAAACGCGAGGTGATGATGAGCGGTCACTTGAGATAAAAAACAAACTGAAAACTTCTGATAATCACAACGAGATTACGTTCGTAATGCCATGTACAAATATTCGAAACACTTCAGAAAAGTTTATGCAGCTCTGTTTATAAAATAATGTTGCAAATTCACCTATGTTGGCTCATGCTTGATTTCTAGAACCCGAGGTTTAGGCTAGATTTTTTTTAATTTGCATCAGGATTTCACAATGCTAGGGCCATATTTTGTATTGGTAAATTAGAAAACGGCTTTGATTTGTGAGAGGCCGACGCTGCATGTGAGCTTAATTTATGTGGAAGTCCCGATCGAATTACCTCCCAGAAAATTCTATTCAAGCACAACGACAGTTTAAACTTGGCAAGTGTCTGGTGAATGTTGTGAAAAATATCTTGAGCTGCACTCAAATGAATGCATAATTTATTCAAGTGTTTGCAAATTAGGTTCGATTTAGAGAAATCAATGCGAAGAAAAAAACACACGAGGTATAGTTTCATGGAACAAAAAGAAAGCAACGTCAAGTCGACATATTCCCCCAATTTCTATGTAAATTTTAAAATCTCTCGTAGGTTACTAATATTAATAGGAGTATCATCATCAAAAGATTATTTCTGTCAAGTCGCCACTGTTATCAGTGAGCTGCAATAAATTGCACTTACTGAAGAGCTACTGGCAGTCAGTCAATTTTCCCTCTTTGTAAGACAGTTCGTAAAAAATTCAAAGGTGATAATAAGAACAATCTTTCACCTAGAGTTATGAGACACTAAAGCACAAGCGAATATAGCTCCATCACGTTTGATGGACAGCGTAAATATGAAGATAAATGCTGTATTAAAGAACATGATGGCCTGGTTTCACAGACTGAGCTATAAATACGCCATTAATTTTTGCTTCAGGGAATGGATCGAGGGACAGTTATTTGATCCAAGAGAGTTTTGGAACTGAAGGTTCTGAATTTCAGTTACGGGGTGGTTTCTTAGGAGACTGAACAAATCGCACAATTTTTAGCGTTAACTTTTGCGAAAGCCCCTGTTTGTATAGAAAAAGTAGTAGTAATCTTATGCTATATAATGTTTATTGGAAAAAGTTGCTCCAGGTGGTATATATTAATTATTAATTAAGCTTCTTTAATTTTAAAATTAAGGGAAGTGATAAAATAAAGTAGATGTTTCCCCTCTAACAACGTAAATAGGTAATTCATCTCTATCATGCATGTCATTGCCTCATGGATATCACCCTGAACCTCCTATAAACCTCTTTGGCATGCAGATCTGGTACCTACTATCAAGATGCTGCTTGTGGGTCTTGATCCATATGGAGATGTGGGCAAGGGGCCGGATACACAAAGGCCTTGTGAAATTACGATAAAGTGAACTGTACACTGTGTACAGTTCCTTGAAGAAGTACCGATATCGCGGCTCAGAATTTGTTACTTCCTTACACTGATTTTCGGAAAGTTATGATCAAAGTATCTTGCACCATCAATCAATGAATACCTAAATAAAAGATAGACTCAGATGTTGAATCGAAGAGCAAAAATGTAAAACTTCAGCAGTTACATGGTTGCATTCGTGCCTGTAGCTGTACAGTTACGATGCTTGTAACTTCACGATGTGTTTGAGCATCCGGCCCCGGTGGACATGTTTCCTCTGTTTTATGAGCAGCTTGTTGGCGTTCACTCCCCTAAGTGTCGAAACATACCAAAAGCAGTTCAACGAAAAACTGGCAGGCAGGCTGGCAGTTTTTGAAAAGCAGGGAATGCATTGGCGCGCGCACACCGAACAGCGGCAGCGGCCTGCTCAACTGCCGTTGTTCGCTGTGCGCGCTCCAATGCATTCCGTGCATCTGAAACACTACCAGCCTGCCTGTCTTCTTCTCGCTGAACTGCTTTTGGTATATTTCGGCCGTAAGATTGGAGTGAGCTTCCGGCGCCTTATACGGTTAGGAAATTATCCCCTTTGTTGGCGTGCTGGGAATATTACTCCCATTCTCAAAGGTCCGGTGTCGCCCCATGTTGCGAACTATCGACCTATTACACTGACGCTCATTTCATCGAAGGTATTCGATAAATTGGTCGCTTGTTAATGTAAGTTTGGTCGCTTTGCTGAGGCTACTAGTTTGCTGTCTGTTTGTAAATTTACGTAAAAAATTAGTCAGGGTTGTTATGACGTATTGTCGGCGTCACACTATTTACAGTCTGCGCTGGATTGTGGGTCTGAGGCCCGCCTTGTATAGTTGGACTTTAGCGCTGCGTTTGACAGGGTCAACGGTTTTTTGAGTGCCTCAGTCGTGGGAGTGTCTGGCGTCCCTCAGGGTTAGCTTGGAGTATGCAGCTGAATGCTGGTGAGACCAAGTCTATGATTGTCAGTCGGTCTCGGACACTTTTACCGCAGCATCCACATCTGAAGGTAGATGTCACATTGCCTCAGGAATCTAGATCCTTGGAGATTCTCGGTGTTGTCTTCGATGAAAAGCTTACTTCTGAACCACAAATTAAGTGACTGATGTCATGTGCTTCCAGGAAGATTATGCTCTTGCGTAAGGTGAATTCTGTGTTTGGTGACAATGAAGTCGTCCGCATATGCTTTTATGCTACCTGTGTAGGAGTATTGCTCACCGATCTGGACTTCAGCCGCTTGTGTCTGCTGGACCGACGGGTTAGCATGAGAGAGGGGTGGCCCGACTCTCTGTGTTTTATATGGTGTGCAACAATGAGAGATATTGGTTGTGTTCTTCTGTCTCTGCTCTCAAGGTCTTCAGGAGGAATACACGTTCTGCGTTTGAAGTGCACATTTTCAATTTGGAGAAATATTTGATGCCGAACTCGTCAGTTCAGTCGGTGCTTCGTGTCCTAGTCTGCTAAGGCTTGGACTTTATTGCCGGTATCGGTATTCCGTCGTATTGGCCTGTCGGCGCTTAAGTCAGCTGTTAATATTTTGTTGGATTTTCTTTAGCAGCATTTCGAGCATCAAGGTGTTGCAACATGCTATATTTGAGTTGTATTACCTGTCCGTGGTGGCCCGAGCGTGAAGTTTTAATATGTAATAATATCAAACCAATAGAGAAGTATAATAGAAGCTTCAAGTGCCTTGAGCCAATTGAGGGCCCGTGCGTTAATCAACAGGGATCCGTGGGTGGGCCCCACTAATAGCGGGCAAAGCACAAGCTGCATCGTGTGGTGTGGCATTGGGCAACACTATGCGACGTTTTGTTGCGGAATATTCTCAGCCCCATTATAGAGGGAGAACCTAAAATCCTATATGTATAGTCTTTCACAGCTTCCCTCAGAAGAAAGCTGCTTGTACTATATACACGGAATAATTAAAGAGACTAACTGAGATATCAAAATAATAAATACAAACTCAAGTGACAAATAAAATTCAATGCATTCAGGATAAAAAAAAAAAATCCCATCATCAGAGAAGAAAAATTATAACCTTCAACCTATAAATAGATAAATCCCTTAATTATTATTCAGTGAGGGGAGCATAGCTGTTGTGGGGGCGGGGGAGTCTAAAAAGCAAATGAACAGACCTACGTGGGGGGCCGGATGTCAGCTCCTGCACAGTCGGCTGATATGGGGCTAATTGTGGACTGTGTGAAGCGGTACAGCTGAGGTCATAATGTTACGGCTCGGTCTTGTTCTCTGTATGTAGAGGGACTCTAATGTTGTGAGCATGATTGGATTAGAAGAGTCTATAATTGAGAAGTCATTCTTGCTAATGGGATGGTCGTTTCGCTCAGCATGGAGGCGGGGAGTTAAATGTGTGGGTTTTTAAAGTGGTATACCCGTCGACTAGATATACCTAAATGTTGGTCAATATACGGGCTTTGAAATGTTGTCCAGTGCTACCGATTTATGAGGCATTGCACCCTCTGCATTTGAAACAATAGATAACACTTGACAAAAGTTTAAACAGTTTTTTACTACATTTATGTTTAATTGAATTACGCGCAATAAAGCGAGGTAGGAAATAAAATTAATAATTTGATAAACTTTAGTATAATCACGAGCTAGTCAGGCAATGAAAGAACGTTTCGGACACATTTTGTCAGCAAAAATTTCTGAAATTGAGAAATTTTAAAGTCAGTAAGTACAACCACCGCGGAGGCTTAAGAGGGAGCGTGCACTGGCGTGGAGTGACTACAAGCAGATTCGGGTCTTGTATGGGAGGAGAAGCAGGGAAGCTGCTGATGCATTCCAGAGATTTGCTTT
>LQNS02277999.1:10999466-11010498 GCA_001587735.2 Parhyale hawaiensis
TTGGAATAGACTACCTTCCGATGTTGTTTCTGCGGAGTCGGTCAACTCGTTTAAAAATCGTCTTGACATACACTGGGAGAGATATCCTCCTCAGCTAAGAACTCCTCCTCCTCCACGAGTCGCAAGCACTTAACAACCAAAGCTTCCCAGGCCATTTTATGCTGACTTCTTCTCACTTCCACTCCATCTCTATATTTAAGCTCCGTATATCAGCGGCAATCGATCATGCTTTGGGGCATTCATGGCGGAGATTGTTCTCCCCCTCTGTTTCTATTTTTTTATTTTATTTTTCTCTTTCGTCTTCCGTTTTTTCTCCTCTCGTTTCCCCAATCCTCTATATCCTACAAACATAAGGGCAATAGCTCAAAGAAGCCGGGGTGTTAGTCCCGGTGTCTCTTTGGGAATGGGCCTCATGGTTCGTCTACTGCCGCCTATCTAATCTAAATCATTATACCTCCACCACCTTGTTGGCGCTTAAGCCGTGTCTGTTGAGGTCGGTCATGGAGGATCCATTCAGACGCCCATCCATCTGGACCATCAAGAGTGTCTTTGCTTCTGTCAGTAAATTTGACATTGGAGAAATCAGTTTTCATGTTCTCTTCAGCCCATTTGACCCTATTTTCTTCATGTTTTTGTTAGAAGTGGTCGTTTAATTGCCTTTTTCACTTTCCCTAGCTTCTGCAGAACCTCACATGTTGTCTTTCTGCTTAGTTTTGGAGCTCCAGCGTCTTCAAATATCGCCTTACTTGTAGAAAGTTGTTTTCTACCCATAGAAACCTTCAACTGTTGCATATCCTTGACAGTCAATTTCCTCGCATCCATGGGCTCTATCCGGAATTTGTCAGTTCACCTTACCTTCAATTGCATAAGCCTCAATTGTTCGGTGATCACGCTGTAGTTCCGTGGAAGCTTCGTATGCTGTCTTACTAGAAGCGAAAGACGAGGTCACTTTGATCTTTTCTTCACTGGTGAGACCGCTTTTCTTGCCCATGACGACTAGAGAGTGATGTTGCATAATGTGGCGTAACAGCAGAGCCCTGTGCGATAAGTAAATGTTGCTAAAACGTGGGAAATGGTTCAGTTTTATTTTTCTCTAATTGTTTTATAGTTACCACATATCTGTGCACTAACTTGTTATTAACATTTTAAATGTTTGACTCTTATCTTGAAAAATAAGTAAACAAATTGTATTTGCATAATCAAAGGTAACGCACTGTACAACCATCTGTAGTTGAAGCTTAGATTTTTTTACTAAAGGATAAGCCGGAGAGAGCCTGCTGAGCACTGTTCTTAGACCCTCATAAGGAGGGCTCCCATCTAGGCTAAGAAAATAATCAGTTCTACTACGACTTCAAGGGCCCCCTTACGTAAGGTCCAAGTTTAAGACACGCTAGACCGATATTCAACCCTGGGCCTTCCTGAAGGAGTCGAGAAGAACGGTTAGTTCACCCTTATATCAAGGAAAACTCCGAACTGAAGGAATTTTCCCACCACTTCGGTTCCAGCTTTGGGGCCGCTGCGGCTACGCTAATCTAATAGCTGGACCACGTCAAGGACTTTGGCTTCAACTGTCTTAGAAGTACTGTCTTTCTAGATCTCTCAGGGTGAAGTTTTACCAAGACTAAACCCCCAGGTCCTGGAAAGCAGACTAATTTGGAAGATTATGTTATTTAACAGGGACCAGTCAGCCCCTGAACTGCGGTATCCAACCGAAGGTACATCGTTCCGCTAACTACCGTAGCAGGGGCAATGATTAGTCCAAGCAAAAACGACAGCTCGTTTTTGTCTTCAAACTGAATGTTTCCCTCCAGAGTTGAGGATCAACAGCTCACACGTAACTCGTGATGAGATTCCAAAAGTTCTAAGAATTCTGGATATAACTCCCAGGGGAGCTTGAACAAAACTATCAGTCTAAGGGCTCAAGAGACTATGAGCCGCAGTCTCTTCCGATGCCCCCTGAAAATTTATCGTGAAGTTTGGGCCGCGGAAGGTCCCTAGGAGACCTGAGCTAAAATTTGCAAGCAGAAACTGCTCTAAGGACAAACTATTACTGGGCTGCGATACATAGCGTTGTGGTAGAGTCCAAACGATCTTTAGTGGACCTGTGCCCATGAGTCTGTCGAGGATAAAGTCAACGCTTGGACCTCCCGAACTGCTTATATCTCACCCGAATTTAGACAGTCCGAGCTATATCACCTGTTGGGTGATAATTGTTTGTTTATCTGTGCACCACAGGGTTATTGCCTCCTGCGGCTGAGTCCAGCAGGACCACACAAAAAGGTCACAATCTCCAAAGGTAGCCTTTTGTTAGAGTTAAGTTTCTACCTCTTTGTTTCTCGGGATTATTACCCGTCTGGTTTTTAGGGGGATACTCTCAGTCCCAAGAGAAGACTCCCTTTGGAACTAAGTTCTGCGTAGAGTTAAACATCGCTCAACCGATCCACAATAATTAGGTCCTGAATTCCCTCCGATAATAACACAGCAGACGGTGCTATTACATCTTGGAATAAAAGAGTGCACATTGGTTTCACCCGCAAGATTAGAGCTTTGAGCATTTAACTTTCTTCTATTACTCTTGAAATGGGTTAAAACTATTAGGTGTTGTTAAATTGACTTTTCAGCTATAGTCGGGGAAATTGAGTTCCTAATTACACTTGCAACACGATTATGAATAGCAAAGCCGAAATTCTCGTATGAAGCTTCGGACAAGTAAAAAGTATGCGAAACATATTTGTCTGTGGGACCGCAAATAGGCCGACAAGCATTCGTTGGTTCTGCAGATATACATGCGCCTTACCCGGTAGGCCCCATTTGACTGCGCTGCCTTTTTAATTTATTGTAGAAGCTGTTACGACAGAGACGGAAGGATTGAATGATTATTACTACCCCCAGCCCATCCCCGTGTGTGCTTGGGACAGTGAACCCACACTGGGGCGTAAATGCCAGGTACGGTACATTGACGCAGCTTGCCGGGATTCACAAGAATTCACACCAACTAAGCTAAGTAAGCGGGCACAACACTCTAACATCCCGCTAATGGTATTGAAGTGAATCCCAGGACATTACTTAAACCAGAATCACAAATCAGAGTAAGACAGTCTTATGTCCGAATTATCTGAAACTTACAACTGGGTGCTGGTTTCAAAAATTGAATAGAGTATCAGATAATAAACTTGAACCGACTACTGTTGGCACGCTAACCCCATTATCACAAAGTCGACAAAAACCAGGAAGCAAAGACTGCAACGGGAGGACTCAATAGGACTGAAATAGAACATAGCTGTGACCGCACGCAGCAAATTTACATCACATCGACGAGTCGAAGTGTTTTAGGTGTGGGGCCTCAGACCTTCGTATATGGTTTTCTTGAACATATCATCGTATTTTTTCGATTCAGTTTATTCAGTCTCCCGCTTAAGACTGGCCAGCTACTTGAGCTGCAAAGTATCGAAAAAATGTTGTCGCCAAGTACAGAAAGTTCGGGCAATGGCTAACTGTTACTGTGGTTTCTCTCGCGTACAGAATTGGCTGTAATGGTGCTTATATATGTTGGTAAGGAATAAATATATTCTGTGAAGAGTACTGTGAAGTGAATATGAAGTGTAAATAGGGCTTCAATGAAGGAAAAGAAGTTAATTTGCGTCGCCGAACGGGAACAAGTTCCGCGCTAGTGTTATGAAAGTTTCCACCAACATGCACTGCAATTTTCTTTATTTAATTAATAAATTGGTACATATTATCTTCACTTATTTATACGCTAGAGATAAATTTTGCAATTTTAGACGATTGTTCTGGTGAAATTAGTTAAAATACTCCTAGACTGCTCAGCCATAGATTCAATGATGATGACGTCACTTTTTGGTGCTAATTTTTCGTGAGTCCTCCCGTTACGCTCTTTGCTTCCTGACAAAAACAGTCCTATAGGTCTGAATTATCCAGAACTTCAAACTGTGCATTGGTTACGCCCGTTGAATGGAGTATCACGCGTTAAACTTGAGCCGATTACTCTTGATAGGCAACAACTCAATTCTACACTGTAAAATAGAATTTTTGGCCGCCTCAAGCATAACTGGTGTCAGTGCCTGCCTTGCAAAACGACTGAAAGGGTCAAAACCAACGCTACTGCTCTACTGGACAAGTCAAGGCTTATTGACCTAACTAAACACAACTAAGCTGTGGAAGTTGTACGACACTTTATTCGGGTAGTGTAAGTGTGTATAATTTCGGATCGAGTGTAAAAAAAGGCTCCTCCTCTAATGAGGCTCCGCACTTAATTTTCTCAAAATATTTTGTGCACTGTCCAGAGCGGCGATGTATGCAGTTGATCGTGGGAATTAGAACTTTTCGTTTATAAATTCAATGCTAGATTTAAAGTGCCATCGAGTGACTGGCTTGTTAGAGTAGGATCCAAATAAATCCACAAGGCCTGACTTGCATAGAACTTAAAATAGAAATTCTGCTTTCATTATTCTGAAATATGTTTCAGGTGTAACAAACTACTCAGCCTAGTTTTAGGAGGAATATACATGTAGAATCACTCTGCCCACTATATATTCTTTTCCTTCGTCGGCCTGTATGTTTCCCTACATATAATGTAATTTGCATATTACATTTTGTCAAAATTCTAAGAATTGATCGTTGAGTTCAGTCGAGGCGTTATAGACTGAACTGGTCCGGAATTTCAAGTACAAGCGCTTTCACTTACCCTCTCTGAATCGCTCTACATGTGTTAGAACTAACCTGATCACGGCTGCAAGTTCCGTGTTAAGAGCTAGACAAACTTTTCGAAAGTCTCATTTAAAATAAGATAAGAGTTATTGCCTTGAAACTTGATAGAAAGTGTAAAAGACTCCACCGAATCTACGGGATCTTTGCCTTAACTTCTACTGAAAGCTAACAGTTACAGTAACGTCAACGTGACCGCGCATCCCAATTGGAAAGCCAATACGCACTGCTGCAGCAATGTGCCTTCTGGCAAGGCCTCCAAAAAATCTTGAGTAGACCTAGCTTTCGGCCCCAGAGGCGTGGACGGATTCAATCGATCACAGATCGTCAAGAGCTATGGTGCCAACGATGGAACCTCAAATACGATGGTCTGTACCCCGAACAATCCCCCCAATGGTTCAAGCCAACAGTCCTGCTACAGCATCTGAACACCGTATTCTGCTTTTCCAAGCAGAGCAGAAGAACTCGCCTGTTGGCAACATCTCAAACTTATGCCGTCCGGGTGTGACATTACCACTGAAGCATCCTGTTGTTGCACGATGCTTGATTATTGAGGTGTGGGGTAGGTCTGTTTGTGGTTAGCTTAAAAGTGAAATTACCCTGATCGCACATCCCTCGTGGAAAATCCACAAGCAGTAGTAGAAGTATTCTTCTATTGTAAGCCTCCGTACCAACCGTGTACACCGTCATCCAAAGGAAGGAAGAAAGAAGGGAGATAACATCACGAGAGACGTGGAACCCACGTCCGAATCACGCTCTTGGAACAGCAAGTTGGGAAAGAAGAGGAAGAATAGAACAAAGCATAATCACTAGGAGTATGAATTTGGAAGGAAAAACAAAGCGGGGACGAAAGATAGGTCCCGAATGATCCACAAGCACTGGTTCGATCTTAAGATGCTATTATGCTAACTGGCTCAAAGTAGTGCACGGCTGCAGTTCATCACAATTCATCAAGAGCTAAAGCTCAGAACTAAAGGCTTTATGCTTCAGGGTAATGGGGGAAATCATCCGTTCCTACAAACCCTTATTTTTGTCTGCTCATTTCAATGAACTGTTGAATTAATTTTCAATGTCCATAAGCAAACCAAAAAGCTGAAACAGGCTAAATAAATTCTCCAGTGATGTGATAGCAGGTGTCCAATTGGAAGCTCTTGTCTCGGAATTCTTTTTATATTATCTAAACTCTAGAGTATTATTTACGACTTTTGCAGAATATCACATATTGAGCTAGTATATCAATATTCAATAATTCATGAACACTAAAAATTCACCTGAGTTAGTGCCTTTTGGTGCCCAAAAAAGAAAAAATAAATGAATGTATATACTCGAGTATTTATATACAATCATGCATTTAAGTATTTAATATTTAAATAGATTTCAAAAATGTAATTAGTATTTAGTATTTAATTACATTTTACAGACATATTTAGAAATTTGTATTTAAATACTTTTGTGTATTTGGTGCCCATCACTGCTACCAACCAAGGTGTGAATCTCTATGATTGGCGGCCTTTCGATGCTGTCGAGCCTAACCAACCAAGAGATAATATGTATACTTGGCGGACTTGTTAGGGCACCAAGGCCTACCAACCAAGTGAGGGTATACATGTCTCGCAGCTTTTCGTATGCGTCCAGCCAAACCAAGCATGTATAATTATATATGCTTGCAGGATCGTTGGGGCACTACGGCGAACCGACCAAGACTTAAGGCTACAATATATTTAGTGGAATTCTTGGGGCACAAGTGCCTACAACCTAAATGTATCGCTGTGCTAGATGGGATTGTTAAGGCTTCGAAAAAGCCAACCATCCAGACTTTGAAGTTAACAGGTGGCACAGACAAGTCGTAAGGATCTCCACCGCAAAATTAGCAAAATTATAAGGTAATATGCTTCGCGAAATTGTTAGGGCCACTGGGGCCTACCACGAAGTATATTATCTTAAGCAAACAATATACATGTTGGATTTTTTGGGGCACAAATGCCTACCCCCATCAAGTATTTATTCCTCTATTCCGAGGAAAAACAATTTACGTTAACTTTAATTCAAAACACAAAGGCACAAAACACAATCACTGGTCTTCATGAACAAACAGCTGCTGCAGCTCTTAGAACAGAAGGAGACATGGGTTAAGGATAAAAGATGGCGGCACCCTAGGCCGATCACACACCAAATGCAGTCTCCAAAACGTATCACTAAAAACGGCAAAAACGCATTTCCAAACGGGCAAAACCGTATTAGAGCACTAATAAATAGTAAGGGAAGAATTTCCCAAACTCTAAGATCGATAGGTGAACACAGAGCAGCAGCTGAGACCAGAGCTGAGGCGGAGATGTTAACAGCAGCGCGAGTCGTAACGGAATGAGGAGTGCTACTGCTGGGCTCCTGAGGTATCAGGTGGGCGGGGCCGAAAAAAAAGATAGAACGCCGAAAGCTGTCTACAATGAGGCTTGTGCCTCGAAACGGTCTAAACTACCATTTAGACGCCCCCGGAGTTGGGCGCTGTCGCGGGTCTGGTGCTACCGACAGAGGTTTTCTGTTGGAGCGAGCCACTAAGGATTTAGTCTGGACAAAAAAGTTCGAAAAACCTTCAAAAATAATAATGAAACATATGAAATGAAGCTACAAATACGAACTAAGTTATGAATTGAACTTTTTAGCCAATAGCACTTTGTGGGATACCCTTTACTGTCGTTAACAGTTTGACATAGTTTGCCACAAGAGCTGACCAAATTGCAACATTTTCTGGTGGTATTTTTTCAATTCGTTCTCCAAAATGGCCCATAGCTCATGTACATTTCGTGGATTTCTCTTGTTCGATCTTTCTCATAATAATTTCCAAACATTTTTGTGCTGGCCAGTCCATAACATTTACTCCTTGCTCTAAAAATGACTTAACCAATCTTGCCGTGTGGCAGGGAACGTTATCTTACATAAAAATTGTTTTATCAGTTGAAGAGACTCTGGAGATCGGCACTACTTATTTTTTTGTAAAGTTCCTTGTATACCTGCATACCTGTGCGTTTACCTTTCCTTGCAGACGAAGTAAGGGACCCGTGCCGCGTGCTGAGATCATACCGAAGACCATAACGCTTCCACCATCGTACTTTACATTTGGCTTTTCTTTGGCAATCTTTCACCAGTTGAACGACGAACATTTTTTTTTTCATCGGAGCCAAATAAATTGAACTGAGATTCATCGCTAAAATTTACCTTAGACCAGTCTTCTTGGGTCCAAAGAACGTGTTTTGCTGCATAATTCATCCGAGCATTTCTATTCTTCTTGCTAATTAAAGGCTTGAGAGCTGGAGTTCTCGGATGCAAGCCAGTTCTTTTTGGCGGCGTGAAACTGTCTTCCTAGACACCTTGATTCCACGCGTATCACTAACATCGCGGGAAATCTCTGCTGCGGTTTTAAACCTGTTCTTCTTAGACATTCTAAGCAATGTACTATCCTCTCTTCTCGAGGTTTTGCGGAGTCTACCACTTGAAACACCGGCGGTACTTGAACCATTCTGGTCATACATGTAGGTATATAGTCAGTATGGCACTAACCACACTTTTGGGTCGAATAAATTTGTCTGCTATTGCCCTTATTGAAAGTTTATCCCCATTACGCTATTTCACGATCAACTCATGAATAGAAGAAGGTGTAGAGACTCCCCGGGGCATGTTGATACAGCTGTTTTTGCATCGATAATGACTGCAAGTGTGTAACCCAATCCACAAAACTCTTTCTGGGGCAACATATTTTTTCTTTCTAAAATAAAATGGAAGAAATTATGTATCCGAACTTTTTTGTTCTCACTAAATTCTTACTGTTACCATTCGTTTACTTGTAACTTTGGTTTTATTTATCCTGTACAACTGAAATTTTAACTTTATTTAGCTATGACATATTGCTCAACTTGTGCAAAATTACATTTCAATACCTTCATTAATAATATTCAATAATATTGAAGTATTTAAAGATTTTCTGATGAGTTTTTGGGCAACTGAACCATTATGGCCGCTACTGTATATGTAACGGTGTGAAAGAAAGGGTTAAGGAACACCATATCGTCGATAAAAAAAACTCTACAATGAACAGATTTTCAACTCTAAGGACCTACAATCCTTATACCTACCTATCATGATTTTTAGATAATATTGTTCCTACCCCAATTCGAAGGTTTGGTGAGCCCTCTCAACTTCACAAGGTTGAATGAAAAATTTTATATGGTTATAGTGACTCAACGTCTTGGGTGCGGAGGCACAACGTATGAAATTTATGATAGATTTTTAAAAATTACGAACAAGTGGCACAGTTTTATTTTTTTAGAGCGATAATGTGCAGCTGATGTACGGTAGAAGTACTTGCTAGCTGCTGCATCGAGTGATTTGCAGCAAGACAGTCTCGTTCACATTTTTGAAGCAGCCAGCGCTGTGTACATGCCATTCCTGAAATATAGATATGTTCCTGGCAATGCGGCACCTGTGTTGCAATGCGAACTTCACTTATATAACGAAGGACACACTGGACTTTGTGGCTGAAAAATAAAATACAGGCGTAAATGGAGCTGGTTACCGCTGAACTTCAAAAAGCCGCCTGCGAACGAATCGCGATGCCTAATGGCCAATCACGTTGGCGTATCGAACCGGAAATTGTAGGAGGAAAATTACCAGAAAAACCTCGGGAGTGACCACACAGCTGTCACCAATTTGTAGAGAGGTGGTTAAAACCTACCATGTTAAATTCGACCACCTTTGGATGATATCAAAATTGTTGCCTATGAACATATCAACTGAACACTGTGATACTCAACAACTTTTCAAATAGTTTGTTTATAATCTTTGATAAAAAAGGATGGCCGTATACTTTTGTGTGGCGTTGTAAATGTGTCGCGTAATTGCGAAAAGGGCTTTCCTGCGAACACAGGGACGATCGGATGAAACTCGTTTGCTGCGGCAAGAGATGCGCGCTCTCCAATCAGTCAAACTCTAAAATTCGCAGTGATGAGAGACAGAAAAATTTCTCTCATTTAGCCTTCCAATGCATTGAAATGGGAGCTACGCAATCAAAAAGCGATCGAGACTCTTCATCGCCGCGCCAACTGTAAATGACGACAGCTCGGGAGCAGAAATTCTAAGCTTAAGGCCAAAATATCGAGCTTAAAGTATTGGTGAAACCGTCTCGGTATTGGTGGAACTTTCGACTTCATCCCGTTTGCTCTTTGAGTTCACGGAGCATCTGAATAGGACGATGCCGCTCCAAAGGAGCCGTTCCAGCGAACCTTTTCTAAGAACTGGCATAATTCTACAGTTAACTGAATCCCGGCCGGGCAAAAAGGATGATTCTGAACGAAACTAAGCAAGGAGTACAGGAACAGTGGGATGAAATGTTTAAATAGTTTGCAAACACTTAATTTTGCAACATGTAAAATGGTATTACAGGCATTCTACTGAGATGAGCAAATTCAACAAAACGACTAAGAACAAATCAGTTATTCTAGTTGGCGTGAAACTTGGTTTTTACCAAGATAAAGTTGCGTTTAGTAAATAGATTATTAGATTAGATATGCGGCAGTAGACGAACCAATAGGCCCATTCCCAAAGAGACACCGGAATATACGCCCCGGCACTCTATGAGCTATTGCCATTATGTTAGTAGGATATACAGGACAGGAGAAAAGAGAAAAAAAATGGATGAGGAGTCCATTCAAGAGACGATCTTGAGTGCAGGCAAGCACGTTCAAGAGCCGCTGACATGCGGAGCTTAGAGACATTAAACTTGTAGTTGGAGCGGGAGAGAGAATGAGATGGATTAAGGTTGCCTCGGAAGCTTTCGCCGTTAAGTGTTTGCAACTCCCAGAGGAGGAGTTCTTAGTTGCGGAGGATGTCTCTCCCAATATACGTCACGACGATTTTTAAACGCGTTGACTGACTCCGCATTAACAACATCGGAGGGGAGTCTATTCCAAATGCTGACTATGAAATACGAAAAGAACTGTAATTATGGTCGTTCTTCGAGCTTTATGCTTGAGTTTTTGACCGTTGTTTCGCAAGCGATCATTGAGGTCTCTTTCAACGAGCCCCGTTGTAGTTACATCGATGAAGCCGTTCAAATACTTGAATGTTTCTATTAGTTGCCCCCTGAGACGTCTTTGCTCGAGAGAGATCAGACCAAGTTCTTTCCATTTTATCAATATCTTTACACAGATGTGGCGACCAGAATTGAACAGCAAATTTTAAGTGTGGCCGCACTAACGCTTTGTACAAGGGAATGATGATGTCTTTGGACTTGTATTCAAAATTTCTGGTGATGAAT
>LQNS02277999.1:11029666-11050447 GCA_001587735.2 Parhyale hawaiensis
TAAAATTAGATTTGCAACTAATTACATTAAAATCCAATAACAAGCATACCGGCATCAAGAAATTTCCAAAGACTCAAAATAAAGTTAGTAAACCGTGAATATTTTCACGGGTCCAGCTAGTTTATAATAAATATGACCTACTTACTTCTGACACTCGCCAGGACTCGGCTGCTGAAAGACGGTATCATACCTACATAGACGGCCGAATCGAATGTGCTTCTTTGTAACCAGGCGAAGTTCGTCTCGAGCAAAGTTAGGTACCTGTCGTTGGTTAATTATCAAAGCGTATCTATTGAAATATCTCTCCTTTGGCCTCTGCAGAGGGTAAAGTGACGTGTGACGAAGGCTTTCCCAATGATCAAGGTGCTCGAGGCCTTGAATCCTTGCTCTAAACGACCGCTGCACGCTCTCGAGCTTTCCTATCTCGCCGGTTGCACTAGGGCTCCACAACTGGCAGCAGTACTGAGTCAAAGGAAGGACCAACTCATCTGCTGCCGGCACTGCCGCACAATAATCCACTAGGTCTCCGAAGCTGCACAAGTCTTTGACGATGACGCCCAGCGGTGTGTCGCAAGCAGCATTTTTTTGGGGTTACCGGTGCTACACCGCGTAGCACCGGTGACCCAGCCAGTCGCAACCCGTGTCGCCATCATAGGTCAAATGGCGACTGCGACATAGGTTACGGTGATGTGAGTCGCAGAGCACAAACGTCGATTTTGAATAAAAGGAGCTTCAAATTCATCCAAATCCGCAACAAATAAGCTCTTTACACTAGAAGAGCAAATCACATCAGTTTATTGAAATGTTCATTCACAAAATATGTAATAAAACAGAGTTTTATTGTCTATGAACTTACATCGTTCGTCGCTAGATGCCATTCTCACAACCATTAGATTAGAGGTTTCTGGATCTATTCAGCTTGATTTGGAAATGACTGATTCCTGGTGTTCTAGGTGGGGGATGAGGCTAAATGCAGGCAAGACTAAAACCATGCTCCTGTCCAGGTCACGTACAGTGGGACCCCGTTTTCCTGCGCTCATGCTGGATGGTGTATCACTTCCTGTGGTTGATGACTAGGTAATCTTGGGTGTCAATTTTGATCCAAAGTTCACGTTTGAGCCCCACATTTGTTCGGTTGCCTCAAGTGCATCACAGAAAATTGGTCTTATGAGGCGTGCTTGGAGAGTGTTTGGCTCGGTAGAATTGACACGTCGCGGCTTCAATTGTTTTGTCCTCCCTCTTCTGGAGTACTGCTCTGTAGTCTGGGGTTCTGCTGCCGATTGCCATCTGTGTTTGCTTGACAAAGTGGTTCGTCGATGTGCGTTCATGCTGGGTAGTGTTGTGCCTTGTGATCTGGCGCATCGTCGTAGAGTTGGTGGGGTCTGTTTCCTGTATAAAATCTATAACTGCCCCAGTCATCCACTGTCTGAGTTTCTTCCGGATCCACTTGTTCGGGTGTGGTATACTCGGCGGATTGGTTCTCTTCGTGAGTTTGCCTTGGAACCGTTACGATGCCGTACGGACCAGTATTCCCGTTCGTTTTTTCCATCGTGTGTGGATGTTTGGAATGGTCTTGAAGGCTCTATCTTTGCTGGTGCTGGTATTGGCAGCTTTCAAACGATCTGTAAACAGAGCTTTTCTGTGATCTCGGATCTTCTTTTTTTCATTCTTTTGTTCTTTCCACATGCTGGGCTGGTTGCGTGGTGATTTTTTGACCTCATGGAGTTTCTCCGTTCCTCCGTCGCCAGTCTGGTGTGATTTATTAATAATAATAACACCCCTGATCTCGCTGCACAGTTTTACGCTCAATAACTGTTCCACCGGCCTTGACATACTGGAACCAGTAAGCCGATGCTTTCCGTACCTAAGCAGTGCAAACTTGCTGTCATTGAATTGCATGTTGTCCCTGGCTGCCCACTCGTATATACGTCTAAGGTCGCTCTGCATCACCATGCAGCTCTCTTCGTCGGAGCTCCTCGTCAGCACTCTCTTTTCATCTGTGAAGAATGATGCCTGCGAATACACCAGGTCGGCGTTCATGTCAGCCACGCGTGGATAAGAAAGAGCAAAGGGCCCAAAACGGATCCCTGGGGAACCCCATTGATTATTTGAGTCTCCCCAGAGTGACTACCTTCCACCGCCACAACTTGGGTCCGCTCGCAGAGAAAACCGTGGACTCAAATCAACAGCCTACCTCCGATTCATCGTTCCGGTAATTTGCTGAGCAGCACCCCGTGGTCCACATTGTTAAAGGCCCTGGCTAAATCCGTGTATACGACGTCCACCGAGCCAGCTCTGCCGAGCGCATCCACAGTCTGACTCTGCTGTTCTAGCAGTTGAGATAGGCAGGATCTACCTTTCCTGAAGCCGTGCTAGCTAGGATTAATCATTTAACAGCCCGGTAGTCAACTAGGTTATTACAATTACCTTCTCGAATACTTTCATTAAATGTGAGGTCAGAGCGACTGGGCGATATATAGTTCCTGGGATTACTCTTATCTCCACCCTAATATAATGGGGTAACAATGGTGGTCTTCAGAGGTCTGGGAGCCTCCCCAATATCAAGTGACGCTCTCCATAGTCTCTACAAGAGTTTTTTTTCAATTCGTCCTTACATCGAGTTAAGAGGACAACCGGAATGCCGTCAGGTCCAGGAACGGACGACGCTGACAATTCCAGTATGTCAGAGGCGATATCTTCCACACTGAAGGTGATATTTGACAAAGGTGGCGGCTCAGAGCCCCCAAGGAGTGCATCCACAACAGACCTCTCGTCACCAAGTATTGGACGAAAGAACAAAGACTTATACTGTTGTCTCAAAATTTCACTCCTCTCTTTTGAGTCGATAAATACCTGCTGCTCAAGCTTAAATGGGCCCACTGTCACTCTCGTGCAAGACTTTCCACTCGTGTATGCATAGAAATACTTGGGATTTCTCTCAATTGCATCAACGGCTCGTGCCTCTTCCATGCAACGCTCCTGTTCAAGGGACCCCAACAACTTCCGCTCAATCTCGACAGCCTCAGTCCTAGTCCGGTTCTTGGCGACAGTGCCCACTGGAGTCGTGAGGCGTTTCAGCAAACGTGCTCTCCTCTTCGTCAATATCCTTTGGTCCTTCGGAATGGCTCGTGCCTTACCCACCGCCCTTTCAGGTACATGCTTGGTACGATCCTCGCCCAGGATTCGACATACAGTATTTCGCTTACTATTTCAGGAGGCGACTTCCTGGCCAGCGCCACTGTTCACTCTATTTCGGAAAGATCTCTCCTAATTCCTGTCCAGTTCGATCGCTTGGTCTGCAGCGCGGATCCCGAAGTCTATGATAACCGTTATCAAGCTATGATCTAACTTGTGAGTGTTCTACACTACCAGGTCCCTAACTGCCTCGACGTCATTAAAAAAAAAATCGAGAACATTCGCTTCTCTAGTAGGCTCGGAGACATACTACTCCAAAGCAAGCTTTTCCATAAGGCCCCTCAAACATGCAAACTAAAAGCTCTGCTCTAGGGAGCCACCGTTTGCCTGTCCTGTAGACCAATTCACTTTGGCAAAGTTAAAATCCCCCATTAGAATAACATTTGGAATAGGATAGCCCATCTTCTCAGTATCATCGCCAATGCGGGAGATCGCCGAAATAAAACTCGCAAGCCCGCACGAAGGAGGACGGTATACGACAACCACAGCCAATTCCGTTTTTTTTTTGGCCTCAGAATTGATGCAGACAACGACTGTCGACTGGGCCACGTGTTCACGGACGTAGAGGGCAACCCCATTTTTCATACCATGCGTTCGGTCCGCCCTGAAAAGTTGAAAACATTTCATTTTCACCACACCGTCTCGTATCTCTTCGCTCAGGTGTGCCTTGGTTATTGCTATGACCATTACGCCCGCTAGCCACGCCTTCTCACGCAACATTTTAACTTTGTTCTTTTGGCGCCGAGTTCTCAGACCTGCCTTATTTTCGAGTATCACTGTTAAAGGGTGTCCCGATAACGAACGTGACACGCGCACCCTTGGGCCTCGGGAGGCCGGTGAGTCGACTCCTCGCTCTTCCCAAGCAATATCACCAATGCCCCTGGACTCGTTGCAACTGACGGCTCAACTCTAAAAAAGATTCATGAGACCTGGTTCGCTCACAGCTCGCAACAGCTCCCAAAGCAGCTCCACTGGCAGGCGGCATGGTCGAGGGAACACCGGAAGAGGCGCCACCGCTTGCTGCTTCAGCAAACGTCAACCCCTCCCGAACAGGCTGTGAGCTCCGAAGAGGAGCTTCAGCTGCCACTGAAGTTTCATGCCCCTCGGCCGGGCAGCGGATTCCAACGGGATGCAGGAAGCTGCCCTTCTTACGGGTGCAGTCAGCTCTTGTAACATCGTTCCGCTCGGAAACGGAGGCATAAACTTTGTAACTGTATACGGCATATAAACGTAGCCCGGCTGTGCCAAGTCGTAGCTCGTCTAGCAAAGTCACCTCACCCAGCCTATCAACAGTAGACATCAAGATATATATCACCTTTGGATCTCACAGATTTTTCACTAGCACCGTTTTTGCCTCTGTATATCATGATATTATAGACATAAAGACGACCTAAAGACAAAATATAGTAGTCTGACTCTTCGAGTGTACTTCTCTTATTGCTCTTCTTCTGTATGTATAAGCCTTAACTAAGCTGTGTTTCTCATCGTCTGAAGATAACAGTTTTATAATGTGGCCCGTGGCTGCCCTTCGATTCATGCAAAGTTTTTGCTCTATTATATGCGATAACTTCACCACAATAGACAGTACGCCAGACTAAGCCCATTTTTTCAACGATAGATTCTTGTTCCCGAATCCCTCTTTTCGGTCAGTTTACTTGGTTTCTCTAAACAATATACTTTCTCTTTAAAATTTTTTTAGCATGAAGCTGTCCAGAGCAGTTCGCTTTGCACAGTATCTAGCCAACCAATTTTCTCATATTTGGATCACCATGCATGCAACACCAGCAAAGTGAATCAGTACTATTTAATAATTCACGTCATGTTTTTATTTGCTTATTTATAACTATATTTATATCTTTCCTGTCACGCTATATGGGAATAGGATAGGAGAAAATTCAGGTGCCGAAGACGGTATCTTGGATACGGAGGTCGGACTTGAGCGCTCCAACTAAGTGACCTGAGCTCGCCTGCATGTTCGTGTCTGGACATGTTCAGGTGTCGAAGACGGTAGGCCTATCTTGGGTACGGGGGTCGCACTAGGCCGCTCCAGGCAGAATGCTGAATTTTCATCAAAGAAGCCTCTGAACAGTAATAAGCACAGGAGACAGAGGGGGGTTTCCCTGAGGTGCTAATTTTCTACCGTCATTTATAATGACGGCTCGGGCCACTAGTATTCTATAATTAGGAAATACGTATGTATGATACGTGTAAAGAAAACTTAATGTCTGTATCGAAACTGACTGAAATATTTTTCAAGAGCGAGCGAAAAGAAGACAGCTAGTACTGATCTTCTTTCCAGCGAAAATCAGGATTTCTGGCCAGTTAAATCTTCCCCTAGCTAGTACTGAAAAGCGTATGTAACGTACAGGCGCAGGGATGGACGAACGTGCGTACGGACGGATGGAGCTTCAAGCAGAATTATTGTATAGATTTTACGAGATATAAGTTTACTTTATATGTTAATGCACGGATTTCACTGCAGAATAACTGCTGACCCTCACCAAACAGCCGACATAACTCGGGAAGCTATGCTTTTTAACGCGAGGAACGTGACATCCAAATGAGATGGTCTATGATTCTTATACTGGGGACACACTAGGCATTCATTCACTCAGACTTCATGCAAGGAAGTGAGACTCAGACGTCATTTATACCACGGTATCAATGCTACCGATTTCAAGCATGTATCGAAACGGAACGCGAGCTGAACATCCGAGCCAAGGAGGTTCTAATAGAAGAGTGCACCCTCTCTATTTACCCTACGGGAACGTTTCGAGTAAACTTTTCCCTTGAACTGGCTAAATGGTATATCCAATCGGAGAGCAGTCTTGCCTCACGCAGCCTGTATAGGAAGGAAACCTGAGCTTAGATGTTTAGAGTCATTAATCATCGACGAAATTCCGAGCGGATGGGATTATCTAAAGATCTTCAGACACGATTCTAGCAAAAATATCAGAGAACTGCCTGTCTGTATCTTCCTTAATTATAATTACTGACCACTGATTTCGTCTTACTGCATGAGATCAGTTCAGCCACTTCAAGGACTCCAAATGCCAGCTTCGATCACGTGACTTAGCCATGAGTTTACTCGCCCAAAGAGTGCTTGGGCTTGCTCCCTCCATTAGAAGCTCCTTGATCCGAGCTATCAGTTGGGATTAAAAATGCATATGTGTCCCCGGAATTAGTAGTAGTCACTTTGGCCTAATTAATAGGATCACCACATGATACGACCAAATCTGGTCGCACGAAATGAAACGCTATGTATTGCGCACAAAAGAACTTCGCTCATTACGGACAACATTTCGCACTTACGGGCTAATTCATTATCATTAATTTGCTTATGATCAATCGAGCTGCAAAGGACTCCGCATAAAGTTGTTTTTTTTTTTTCAAATGCGGTAAGTTAGTTGACATTTGAGGGCATCTCTAGGTTGAAGTAGGCCAGTATTTGTTTAAATTGGACAATACTGTAGAATATTGCCCCCTACTGACAACGGATCGCGATATCATTCACCTATATTTCACCCCAAGTAATTCAACTTCACCATAAGAACTGTTTATCTCTTGAGTGCTAGGTGATTAGTTACATTTGTCAATTTTCCTCCGTAATTAGAATAAAAACTAGAGCAGTCTGGTAGAGCATAACTCCGCCAAGCGAGACAACGGTAGCAAAAAAATTCAAATTGGCTCTGAAACTATTATTTTCTTTGTATAAACTCCAAAATCTAATCATTTGTGCCTTTTGATAATAGTAACAGCTTGTGTTATTTTCTTGAAGATCCGTTCATAACTTTTTGAGTTATACTGCTAACAAACGTAATGACAAACATGAGTCAAACTTACAAACGAACAAGCCGATCTGCACCAAAATTTAATCATTTATGTCTTTTAACATTACTAACAACCCCTATAAATTTCATAAAGATTCATTAAATAAGTTTTTTTAGGTATTGTGCTAACAAGCATGATATTAGAAACAGTGACAAACAAATGAACAAACGTATCATTGCCAAAATTTGCTCATTTGCTCTTTATCATAAACCTAACAACTCGTGTTAATTTCATAAAAATCCATCCATAACTTTTTAAGTTCTGGCATTGAGAAAAATAGGCAGACAAACAAACGGATAGACATATCTTCACCAAAAGTTAATCATCTGTTCCTACTAGCATACCTAACAATCCCTGTAAATTTTGTTCAAATCGGTTCATAACTTTTTGAGTTATCTTGGTGACAGACAAACATGACGAAAACATAACCTCCTTGGCGGAGGTAAAGATAACACTCAACGAGGTGTGCTTATTAGCCAACTATTTAGCACAGACTTTTTAATGGTTGTCGGTTTCGCTTTTTATGAACCGCAGGCTACACTGGCCGTGGGCTCGATGTGGTCAGATTAAGCAGAATAGACCGTAGTAGTATTTTCCTAGTTTATGCATCCTAACCAACGGAGTACACTACAGCCCAATCAGAGGAAGAAAGTAAGAACATGAAGAATGTCAATAGGAACTTGGAACCATGCACTAGTCAACAGGCATAGGAACAGCAAGTCGAGATAGAAGAGGAATAGCAGAGAAAAAAAAAATCATGTCATAATGACCTGGTTAAGGCCAAGATAGCTTACGATATCCCCTAGCACATTCGCTACCAAGCACAGTTCCACAAGAAACCCTAGCAACATTTGGGGACGCTGCTGCGCCGCCAAGAAGCTGAATTCAGTTTTAGCTTCTGGGGCGACCCCTATTTCTGTAGGGTAAGTCAGTTTGAGCCACCGGTGGCTCACATATTAGTGAATGTGCTAGGGGTATTGCACCCGATAGGATAGGCAAACCTAACTAACTTAACCCTATGTTCTATGGCGGATCCAATGCCCCCAGGGCTTCTATATATGATTCCTTTTACTTCTACTGCTTATGTACTAGTTTTCTCTACATGAAACTGGAACATTGATAGTCAAACTTGCAACCGGTCCCGAAATGAGACTGCCCTTACCCAGCAACTACATTTACTCACCACCTGCTCTTATTCACCAAGGCTTTAGCCCCAATTATTATTGTTATATTGAATAGTTTAAGCTTCTATTTCCCCTACAACGGTTATTTAATTAACAGAGGGAGAAACAAGGGGCATGCAGAATAGTACGTCGATATATAGAGACGAGAAACCGAAGCACGAAGGTTTTGCCACACAGGATCAACGCGCAGGGGAACAAGTTGGGAAAGAAGAGGAAGAACTGAGAAGAGTCGGCAAGTATGATCAGGAGTATGAAATGGGAGGAAAGGAAAGTAGGCACGGACATCGGGAAAACAGTTACAACATTTTTCATTTTATTTACCCATAAATAACTAATTTTTACCGAAACACCATGTTTCACATCAGAAAATAATTTGGGCCTTAATGCGTTAACACAGTGTATATCACATTTTAAATCTTTCTAGAATTCACGGAAAAATAAGAGGAAAAACAAAGGGAAAGCAGGACCATACAAGACGAGGAAACCATGTACGAAGTTTACCTTGCATATTGGACAGCAAATCGAGGATGAGCAGAAAGATACAGAGAAAAATGTAATTGTGCGACGAAAAGAGAGGAAAATGGGCAAGGAGAGAACGCTTATTCTACTGTAATGTTCGTAACATTGTGTTTATAATTTGCTTCACCATTTAATGTATCCAAGTCAAAATGAGCTGAATTATTATACTGTTCCCATCCTTTAAGGTTTTCTAATTAAGAAAAAGAATAAAGCCTGTAACTACAGGAGTGGGGAGCAACCGAAGATAAGGTGCTATGATTTACAGTATACGGTTACATTGGGGCTAACTGCGACCGTGCGCTCCTCTGAACCCTGGAAGAAATAACCTCCAACACGAACCAGTGCATGTGGGCTTCTGATACAGAGGGTGTGCGGTCGAGGCGACCACCTTTGCTGAAGCTCGACCTCATAGATTGGATAAGCAAACTTACAGAATGATGAGATGACAAAACTAAGTGAATTCACGTTGTAATATAATGAAATTGACAGAAACTATCTCCTTCGATAAATTGGAAAATTGCAAAATAGCTTCACTTTTCATTCACCCACGTTTAGATTTTACTTCAAAGTTTGGTCTTTCTGAAGAATTTTCCTCCCAAAGTATGCAACCTACACACATTAAGCTTATCCAAAGGATTGTCGAGTACGAGATTCGTTTAACTAAATGCGAAAGGCATCGTACTAAAGCATGCCTTTAGTTCCAGAAAGGCCCGTGATTTGAATGAAGTACTACAGTACAATTCGCAGAACTTTCTGACAATTCAAATCAAAGGCCTGAAGAGCTGAAAACGAACAACGGAGCAAGAAATTCAGAAAAAAAGTGTAAACTACGTTTTTACAATAATTCGATAAAAATGCAAGATCCTTTGTCTCAAACAACGTTCATAGTTCAAAAGAAAGACAATTTAATTCCCTGCTCTGGCTTTACTCTCAGCTCACTTGACTAAATCACGCAACAAAGACTGAAGGAAAGTTTTGGGATGAACAGACTGGAAGAGGCCAATGCAGTCGCGGTAGGCAATAGCACAGCACGACTCCGCCAAGATTTGATCCACGATGACCAAAGTAAACCGAGGACCTAGTTATGCCACCGCGCCAAGTGGACACTCGCACAACTGTGAGCAAGGTTGTTATCATTTCCCTTTTGAAAGCATGCTCAAGAAATAAGAAAAAGACTATCGGAAAATGAAGTAAAAGAAGTTACGGTGCGAGGGAATAAAAGAAATTTATGGAAGTTAACACGTTAAATAATAGAGGACTTAAGGCCGTGTTCACACGTCCCTCATCGTAACGCGCTCAGTCAAACTGATGGACGAGGCGCGTTGAATTGATAGAAGCAGCTGTAGTAAACGCGGGAGACTGAAGGATGAAGCATGTCCCATTTTTTATCACGCCTCGTCATTCAAATTTGGCAAACAGATCACAAAAATACTGAATTTATCCTCTATTGCGGTTTCGAATAATGAACAAGTCGACAAAAATGCGTTTTCATCGTCACTTTACTCCCGTTAAGGCAAGAAAACTAGAGAACCTAAAAATGTAAGAACACAGACGCCATCTTCGATTTGGAAGCCCTGTGCATTGCTCTGAGCTGATTTCCCTTCTATCAGTTTATCAGGCTATAAAAATATTGAAAATAGGCTGTTGCTATCAAAATTAGGCTATAAGGTTATGGGATACAAAATGTGATTTCAAACCGACGCGAAATATAGGTAAGCGAGAATGTAAAGAAACAATATCATACCTGAATGTGCCGCGTCATTCATTACATGAAGGACACTTCTAGGTGCGGGCAGCGACAGAAAAGTTGACGAACAGCTCGTGTTCATTTTCGTGATTGAACGCGTCACGATGAGAGACGTGGAACTCGCCCTTAGGTAGCAAATGCGTACAATGGATGATTTGGGAAAAGCAAAGCTTATAAGGGGAACTGTAGTCACATGAACTCTTTAACCTTCAAAAGCACTTTGTAACTGTTGTAAAAAACGAGAAATTCCTTTACTTTAGCTATTTAAATGCATTATGATTGACGTCTGGAATTAAAAATGCAATGCACTAAATAAATTATGATTTCGGAGCAAACAGAGTAAAGGCATGTTCGATTGGGACATAAACATAACGTGTTTAGCTTAAATCGAGCGAAAAGTGAATTCAATTCATTCTTTTCGCCACTTTGACTTGAGTTTAAGGCCTTAAGCGGAACCGGCTTGGGCCGACAACCCAAGTCTGCTCTGGAGGTCGTAGGACTTTTTTAAGCTAATACGCTTGACACTACCTTTATGTAAGCAACAATGGTGGCATGGAAACAAACCTTTTTCTGTCAGTGAATCAATATTTAAACAATAGGAAGAATTTTTCTGAACACAATGACTTTTTAACAAAATTATTAGTTCGTTTTCTATGACAGCAGCAAGAGAAAACTTATTTTAAAGTTAACTTAAGTATATTGCCATGGCACCATGATTATGCTCAAACCATGGATTGGTAAAATGATAAAAACATATTAGATACTCGCTCCGACCAGCGTTGCGTTCTGATTACATAGTGCCGTCACTATCACGACCGATGTAGGTATCCCAAATAGCATCAGAAAGTTAGCTGAACCAGTTCCAGACTTCTAACCTATCTTAGGGAGTGACATTGTTAAAGTTTGCGAATAAAATCCATAACATTTACTTCCAAAGTTGCTTAACTTTTAAATGTTAGGAACGCCGAACAGGTTCCGCAAGTGACATCGTAGCTTAGGTTAATATTTTACAGCTTAACTCCTAAAAGCCGTTCGTTTGGGACACGCTTAAATTAGTCCATAAAGACAAGTGCACTTAAATATTCGACAGCGACGCCCCAATCGAACACGTCTTTTAAGCTTTCATTTGGTTCGAGACGAGCACACTTGAAGCAAAGCGACATCAAGAGTAGCACCATGTGCAGAAGTTACAGCAAGAACACATGGAATGCGAACAGTAGTCACCAGACACGAGATGCGGCAAGAAACCAAGAGTCGTCACCGGAGACCCTGTAAAAATTTTTGCTCTGCTGCTGGTGGAACAGAGCAACGGTGGCATCAGACTATATTGTACGAACACGAAGTTCTGGGGAGTGTACTTTGAGATCTAAATATCTACAATTCAGATTATTATTATTAAAACTTCTCGCTGGAGCTCCCACACACAGGTAATACAACCCAAATGAAGCATCTTGCAGCACCGGGAAGCCCAAAACGCTGTTAAAGGAAATCCAGCAAAAAACCATTAACAGCAGGCTTAAACGCCTGCAGGCCAATACGACCAAAAGCCTATGTTGGCGACAAATTCCAAACTTTAGCCGACCAGGGCACGAAGCACCGACAGAACTGATTAGTTCGACATATGACAGCCTCCAGAGTGAAAAAGTGCGCTCCGCACGCAGCACGAGTCTCTCTCTCAAAAACCTTGAGGGCGGGGAGAGAAGAATACAACCGATGCCTCTCATTATTGTACACCTTATAAAACATACATAGCTCTGCTATTCTTCTCCTGTGAGTCAGGTTCAGTAGATCATTATCAGAGCACAGCCTGCTGGCTGAACAAAAAAGTCGGTTCAACAGACGCAAGTGAGTGTCAGCAGCTGAAGCCCAGACCGGTGAGCAATACTCTAACACAGGCAGCAAAAACGCATAAAAATATCTGCGGGCAACCTGACCGTCACTAAACACAGAATTCACCTTACGCAGGAGCCCAATCTTAGTGGAAGCACGCAACAGTAACCCCCCTAATGTGTGGCTCATAAGTAAACTTTTCATCAAAGACAACACTGAGAATCTCCAAGGAGCTAGACTCTTGAAGCAAAGTGTCATCAATCTCCAGTTGGGGATGCTGTGATACATGTGTCCGAGACCGACAGATAATCATCGACTTGTTTTTATTGGCATTCAGCTTCATACTCCAGGCCGAGCACCATGCACTTATGTATGACAAATTTCTATTCAGAGACTGAGTGACAGCATCATGAAGGCGAGAAGCAGGTAAAACTGCCATTAAAGTGGAATCGTCGGGCACCAAGAACGGAGTTAATAACAGCGCCGAACATTAATTATTGATTTAAATAAAAAACTGCTGATCAAAAGACGTTACCGACAACAGAACTGATGATCGTAAGAACTCTCGAATAAGAGAACTGACCATAAGAAAAACTGACGCGTGGAGACTGCTGGCTCCCTCATCATATTCCGTGGGCCAACAACATTAAGGGATACAACACCAACGATAAAATTGTGCCAGCTGGAGAGGTAAAATGCTAGATGTCTTTTATTCAACTGCATGTGTTCTTCAGTTAAATATTGAAGAAAGATCACTTGGGTGAGCGGATCTTCAGGCGTTACTTTAAAAGATGTTACAAGCACTATAAAGCGCTCATCTGAAAAAAAGAAACACTTGAGAGAGAACTTAAATTCACACGATTTGTTCCCAATTTTCAAAGTCTCTCACTAATGGTTCTTCATATTTTAACATAAATTTCATAGTGAATAAAACTCACGGCCACTGTAAATGGTTTTTATTTTTTTAAAGTAGAACATTAAACTTTAATTTGGCAGGATACTTATAAATTAAATGCATTAACTTATGACGTATGTTAAATTGCAAGAAAAAAAAAAAAAAAACGAACGTGTCCTCGGACCGCTCTTTATATGACAAAGTACCTTAAGAGTATCGTAAACACCACTTAACATATAGATAAAGGGTGTCTGTCACTTTTGGGAACAAAGTTTAACGTAATGTTAGGACCGTTAAATAAAACATTTTTTATTAGATAGAGATGAGGTCTAAAATGTTTCGTTAATAAGTTACAAGGGCTTAAAATCTTTATCCACTGTTGTGAGTTTTACAAGACACCAAAGAATAAGATGGGTTTGTTTACATTCTCGAGCAGTTCAGCGCAAGCAAATGTGTCAACGAGAATGGAGTTAAATGCCCGCAATTTAAATCGCTGGACTGGACTTGGAGGCCCCGTTGCATGGCCGTCAAGGTCTCCTGATTTGACGCCCTTGAATGTCTGCCTATGGGGATATCAGAGCTTGGTATGCAAAACCCCGGTTTAGTCCGAAGAAGACCTCATTGGTATAGTTACTGAAACAACGGCAAGAATCTGTGAAACACCTTAAGTATCCGAACACGTCCGGCAATCGTTGCATTGGCGTGTGACCGCTGGCATCGCAGTAGATGGGCACCATTTTTAACGTCTTTTGCTATTGATCTCCTGCTTGTTGTATTAATGATAAAATTGTTTGCCTAACGTACACGTTTCAATACCAAGGTACTCCTTACCAATAAATGTCAGTGCAATATTTCTTAAACCTAAAGCGTAAGTAACTATTTAAATTTTTAACGAGGTATATTAGACCACATCTTTATTTAGTAAAAAATGTTTGTTTTACCGGTCCTAATCTTATGTTAATGTTTGTTCCCGAAAGTGCTGGACACACTGTATACCGCTGCGTACCATTTACGGTGTGAATTGAATTAGGAGTAGTATGACACATTCTTGAAAGCGCAGTAAATGTGTTAATGTAACGCTATTCAAATAAGTCAGGAATTTTATTCATCGAATCGAATCCAGTAGAATATTCACCTTTGCACTATGAACTCACAGTTATTTTTTTATCATTAAGTAATTAGATTAACCACGGTCTCCGCCAAGGGGGGCTCTGCACAAAGATGCTCGCCCTAAGAGAAATATTGATGCACTTAGATGCATCGAAATTTAATGCATTTTTGTCCCAAAACCGAAACACGCGAGTCCATCATGAAAACAAAGTGCATCATGATGATGCATGTAGGGTCTTGTGATGCATTTGGCACGAATTGATGCATATATGTGTTTCAGTTTTGTGGCAAAGCCGATGATGCACCAAATGCATTAAAAACAGTGAGCACTACTGCCAGGAAAGAGGAGCAAAGAAAAGCAAAACGACAATCGAGTGAAAACCCGCTTTTATGACCTCCCACACGAGAGAAAGAGAGAGAGACACAGAGTAGAGGGGTCCCGCTTAATAGGTCAGCTTTCTCGATCGACAGCCCACCTCACAGAACAGAAAGGGAAAATAGTAAGCCTACCTAACTTTATAAAACTAACCTTCTCAGCAGGAACTGCGGCCAACTGGAACATCCCCTGCACAGACTCACAACTATTCTACCTACCTACCTTGGGTACCTTGAGGGTCTTCGGAAGAGGCCCAGGTGACAATGTTCACGTCACCCCACGTGTGTGGAGTCAATTTGCTGGGTGTTTTCTCCCGTGCCGCAGTTAGCGACCAAAGAGAGAGCCAGCAGCGAATTATCTCCACAGTGCACGGAACCACTGACCGCTGGTCTATCTGGTATTTTTCTTAAATGTGAATCCAACAAATTTTTGAACTCTACAATTTTGATATCAGTGACGTTTCGAATATAACGAGGCATTTTGTGAAACAATCTCACTCCCCGTACATTGAAGCTATTAGAAACCCATCCACTCCTTTTTTTTTCCCACAGCGATAACCCTAGCAATAGATTCTTCGAAGGTAGCCTCGTATTGAGTTCTCACTCCTAAGTCTCTTAAAAGTGTCTTTCTCTAACCTTCATGCCCATCGCTGGTGTTATATTGCATGGATTCAAAGATTGTTTAATTATTCCGTATCTCAGCAGATCGAATTTGTTTCATTAAAGGTCATTATTATTTTTTACCGACCAATATGGTAGATACTTTCCAAATCTCACTGCACAGACAGCGCGCCATCCATAGATTGCACAGCAGCTATTATTCGTGTATCGTCAGCAAATGACGAAGGGACCGCATAATTATAGCCGTGCTCCATGTCATTGATCATGATGAGAAAGAACAGGCCCAAGCACGGTGCCTTGTGGTACTCTGCTGAGTACTGGCTGTCTGGATGACAATTTGTTGTTGACAGTTACACTTTGAGTTCTATTTGATAGGAATGCTTCAAGCCACCAAAAAGATTTTCCACTGATACCCATGCGGAAAAATTTCAACATTAGGATTCCGTGATCAACCTTGTTAAAAGTCTTAGCACGACCACATTCTTTCCTTGGCACAATGTTTCTGCGTTGGGATCATATTGCTCCAACAATTGTGAAGTAGTGGAACGGTCATGTCGAAAACCATTTTATTTTGATGTGAGTGTATCATTACAATAGCTAGGGCATTGGAGCTGATAAAAAGGAGCCGTAGTAGAGGTTAAAAGGAGCATTTGTAGCGCTAGAAGTGCGCAATAGTAGCGATAGAAATGGGCATCAGGAGCACTTATGGGAGCGTTTGGAGCAGTTACCGGAGCATCTAGAGCGCTTATAGGAGCGTTTGGAGCAGTTACCGGAGCATCTAGAGCGCTTATAGGAGCGTTTGTAGCAGTTACCGGAGCATTTGGAGCGCTTATGGGAGCATTTGGAGCAGTTACCGGAGCATTTAGAGCACTTTTAGGAGCGTTTAGAGCATGTAGTTGCTGCAGCGTTTGGGAACAGTTATCGGAGCGGTTCGTGCACCAAATTATAATTTACACACCTATCGGAGAAAGAATTTAAATGAGTTTTTGCTTTTGATATTATTTTGCAGGTAAAGATGAGTGGTACAAGGACTGAAAATATCATCAAAATCTTTAAAAGATGAAGCAAAACAAAAGTCGACCTTAGTCCAGTACAATGTCAACAGTTGAAAAGGTGTACCGGTACCTAACTACGAGGCACTGAATTCACTGAACCGGTATGGCCGCGTCTACACAATCCATTTTTTCGTCGAAGTTTTAGATCGCGGAACGATTTTGATCGACAAACACACGCGGCGAGCCTTCGAAGTTTGTGATTTTTGATCGCCAGCAGTGCTGGAAATTTTTAAGTACGATCACGACCACAAATAGTTTGCAAATTATATTTCGCTCTGTAAATAGATGTATCTGTTTTAGGTATATTATTGAGTAATTTAAGCATAGTTTTTAAATAAAATTTACCCGCATAGCGAATTTTGTTTAGGTTTGATTCGAACTTTTGTATAGCGGGAAGCATTTGGCAACTATACGTTGCCAATTAGCGATAACTATAGCATATTCCTCAAGTTACGTCTGTACCTTCTTTTTTCATTAGTTAAAGCTACAATGGAGCAGGAGTTACGGTTTAATGGAAGAAGCAGATGTACACAGTATGAATTGCAATAGAAATTAAAGAAATTTAAAATAAAACATATGAGAAATTATTGTTCTATCGTCTGCATTTCTGCATTTGAGGGGATGCCAGTGAGTGAATTTTTAGCTATACTTTTCGCCAGTATATATATATATATATAAAGTCTTACCCGCCAATCAGCATCTACAACTAAAATAAATATCTGACCGATAAAGTGAGGATGGAATATCGATTAATAGTAATGAAATGGTGAATTCGTGTGCCGTGACCTTGAAGTTTTCGTGGCTTCTGTTTTTGATGCCGTTGGGACAAGGGGGGGGGAGGGGGAGGGAGGGAATTGTTTGTGATTTTGCTTGTCAATACTTGTGTTTGCGATCCATGAAGTGATGGATCTTGTAGATGAAACTTATTGAACGCTCATGTACTGCTGTTGGGCCTAGGGTAACTATACTTACCCTAAATGCGGTTACAAACAGTTTAGAAGAACCAAATCAAATTGTAAAATTACAGAAACCCCAGTTCAAAAATTATAACTCTTTTAATTATCATGCACGTCTCATTCATCTGCCAATTATGCTATTTTGTTCGTTAGTGTGTAATAGTATGGGGTAACTTAGAAAAAAATTACCCCACCCTGAAAAAATTCCCTACTTCAACCATTTTACCACTTTCAAACCGGTAGAAGTCTCGTCAATGGGCATTGAATATTGCAGTTGTCGTTTATTTATGCATGAATAAGACTCGTTGATATTCAATATACTAGAAAGTACGGTTGACCACCTGCTAAGAATGCTCCATTTATTTGAGATTGCTCCAACTTTGTGCCCAGTTAGTCAAATGGAGCACTAAAGAGCACTTTGGAGCATCTATAGCGTTTGGAGCATTATGGAGCATTAAAGAGCATTAGTAGCATTTTACCTATAAATGCTCCAATGTCCGAGGTTTAATCATTACTCTCTAGAGGGTGCACTAGGCGTTAACAGAGCACCCTCTCAAACGTTTTCACTACCTGGCTCATTAATGAGACAGGTCTGTAGTTTTAGCTGGATCTGTACTGTTTCCGGCTTTGGGGATTGGGGTAATGATTGCGTGTTTATAGGTGCTTGGTATAATACCACGTGGTATAGCACTACATGAGGTAGAGCGGGTATAAGAAATGCTTAGCTTGTACATTTTGAGGATTTTTGAAAGAACATCTGGTCCTGAAGCACTGTTTCTGCCAATTTCAGCAATGGCTAATTCAATGCTTAGTTCTGTGAATTCAACATCCGTTAGGTAGTTATCAGTTGCTTCTAATAATTGAACATCAGGGTTACTGGTCTTTTCGCTAAAAACTTCTTGGTATTGACGGCTCAGTACCTATTTCACTCATCTCCTGATCATTATCAGTTATTGATCTATTTCGTCCAATAATGGTCCTAATTTTGTTTTTAGAGTTGCGTAATTTAATGTATGAGAGAAGAAGTACTTACTGTGTTTTTTTATCTTCTTGATGGCTTTCAGTTGTTTATGTTTTTCTTCATAATGAGATTTTGAAAGTGTGTGTTCAATCTCGTTTAGTTTTCGCCGGCATTCAATTTGTCACTGTAATAAACACGATTACTTTTGGGATTTGATCAATCTTGCTCATTCCTTTAGTAAGCTATTGCGGAATTTATGGTGGCGATTTTGTCCTCACATGTATTTATTGATGATATTATACCAAGCAAAACAACAGATGAAGTCGTTGCTCTGATCAGTTACTCAAGGCCCTATTACACGGGAAGGTAAAGTTCGGCGAACAGCGGGCAGAATCTCGGGGAACATGAAATGCTCTTAGGCGAGACGAGAAAATCTATATATCAAGATCAAGGTCAGGCAGCTCAAAGTTATATACTTTTCATGTGAGTATTATTACACAGTGAACAAAAATCTGCAAGTTTTGGAGTACCATAACTACTACAGTTATTAGTAGGGCTCAAACACAATAACTTAGATGTTTGCCTGATAATGCAAGCGGGTCGGGAGGCAAAGTTCCCTTCAGTGAGCAAACCCTCTGGCAGCAGCGAATGTCTGCCGGGCAGCGGGCAAAATGCGCTGCCCGCCGGGCAAAGTCCCCTGTTTGCCAGGCAATGTTCGCCCGTGGGGCTTCAGCAGCTTCCAAGCTGTGAGATGTTGGTCAATGGCGCTCTTGCTGAGATAAAGCTTACAAAGATCTTGGCGGCATATCTGTTATACAATGACATATTGTTAAAAGACTTTACGTAAAACAACCTTTTATCAATGAATTTTAAGAAGGGTAATTTACCTGCCTTTTTGCAGACCTTGTAAGGTGAAAATTGCAGGATTTCTAAAGATAACCAAATGTTTGTAAGACTAATAATTTTGCTTGCACCATGCACACAAACTTACCTTTAAGATAAGAAAAAATTCGAGAGTTGAAAACTTAATTCGACTGCATCCGTGATACGGAAGGTGAAACAGAGCTCGATTGCATAAACGTCTACGTAAAGTAAGGGTAAAGTCAACTTGACCACACCCTCAACTTGGAAACCAACACGCACTGATTTGCGCTGCGGATTTATTTCAACTGTGTGGCTGCGGTCGTACGTTAAATGCATAGCTGGACTGCGTCACAATGTATACATGGGCGTTGAATGTTGCTTTGAGAAACAAAGAAGCTGCTGCTGCCCGGGGCAGGCAGTCAAGTATCGTGTGGTCTACGACTTGCTAGGGTCCGCTACCTTTTGGCGCCGATGTTTTGGCACTGATTTTTTGGCGCCATGATTTCTTTTGCGCCACATTTTTCTGGCGCCGAATATTTTGGCGCAGATGGAAATTGAAGCAGGATATATATGGGCTAGATGAAATTACTATACAACTTGTCATTTTAGATTAATTTCTAAAAACTATCATTTAAATATTTGCTCAACATGTAAAATGCGTTTGTCAGCTTTCAGCTACTAAAGAAGATAATAACTTTTCTGGTTGCTTAAAATTTTAAAATACTCTCTGGATCCCCTAATTTCAGTGGTTTGAAAATATTAGAATCCATCTTTATTCACAAGTTGAAACTGTCCCTTAATGATATGCAAAGTTCATTTCCCCTAGCGATTTTGAATTAGGTTTTTTCTTACTTACTTTTGTACGTAGGTGTATATAGAGTTTAGAATTTCTATTGAAAAATTGCTTTCTTTTGTTTCAGAAATAAAATCATATTCTTAGATTCCGCTGATGATGGGTGAATACGCGAAATGTCCGTTTTTACTTGAATTTTAATACTAGTATAGTACTAATAATAGAAATGTATTATCTATTATTGGCCTTTTTGTTCAGAATAAAGAAGATAACATCAACACTATACGGTATTGACTTTAGGTATTTATTTAATGCATCTTGTGATAGTAGGCTAAACCATGCAAATATTCTAATGGTTCTTTTTCTCACCTAATCTAACCTCACCTAGCTTAACCATACCTATCACCGAACCATACCTTACCCTACCTAACCTAACATTACTTAACTTTACCTAAGCTAGCATAACCTAAATTTTGGGCGCCAAAATAGGCGCAGTAAATTTTTACTATTATCCCCCACTCAAATTCAATATTTTTGTAGACACGTTAGGTAAAATAGTGCATTCTAAGAATTATAATTGACTAACGTTTTCGTCGGAAATGCTTAGTTTTCGAGATATTTAACTTTGAAGTTCCCAGTCTTCTCTATGTAGCAAATAGCCGGCGTCATTATAGGCTTGCTAGTGACCCCATAAGAACCTAACCGAACCTTTCCAAGACAACCGAACATAACCTAACCTAATTCAACCCAACCTAATTCAACCCAACCTAATTCAACCCAACCTAATTCAACCCAACCTAATTCAACCCAACCTAATTCAACCCAACCTAATTCAACCCAACCTA
>LQNS02277999.1:11052749-11063250 GCA_001587735.2 Parhyale hawaiensis
TGTTAAAAGTTCTGTACTGTCATTGTATTTAATGCATATGTACGCAAATTGTGAAGGTTAATAGAATTTTCATGGAGTGCCCGACTTCTGTCTGAGTCCGATTTTATATAGTTTACATTGTGGTTTAGGTTTCTGCGAAAATGTTCAATGGTTTTAATAATAGGTAGATTTGATCATGCCTTTAATTTCCCCGCAATTTAGGCTCGTCGCTGCCATCTTCCAGGTGAGACACCGTTGTTTGCCATGTGCATGTTAAATTTAAGATCATTTATTCTATGTTGGAGGTTGGCTGTCCTCCCTAAATGTTCGGTACATTTTTTAACATCTTTTCATGCCGTAACATTTCGGCGCCAAAACATCGACACCCAAAAAAATTGTGCGCCAAAAAAACCGGTGCCAAAATATCGGCTAGCTAACACCTGTTTTTTGCGATTTACCTTTCCTTTGATGATACTTCGGACGAGGTCCAGGCGACGTTACGCACGCCGCCCATCTTGTGCAGAGGCGATGCTACAGTCCGTGACCAGCGGGGTGGCTAACAGCGAATTATCGCCACAGTTCACGTAGCCGCTTACAGAGGGTTTATCTGGCACTTTCAGTAAGCATGCGTCCAGTAAGTGTTTAAATTTCGCAGTCTCTGTACCGGTGACATGTCGAATGTGACGAGGCATTGTGTTGAATAATCTCGCCCCTCGGACCACGAAACTATTAGAATACTTTGTGGCTATCGCATCACCACCAGTTTTGATCGGAATGCGCACCTCACAAGTGCGACCAATACGGTTTGAGTGTCTGGTCTGGATTCGCCCATTGACATTGACAGTAATTTCTTCTAGAATTTTCCAAATATATATGATCGTAAAGCGCTGGAATCTCCTTTGAATTGAGTACATTTGAAGTTGACAAGTCTTTCGTGATAGTTTAAATCTCTCATGCCTCGGATTTTGGCAGTGATAGCAGAGAAGATGGTAATGGTGACGCATTGGGGCACGTGCAGTCTAGTTTATAAATGATGATGTAAGATACATAATATAAACTTCGTTTTGACTTAACTGTCACTACCCGGTACTGCATGAGGAGCCACTTTGACCCAAACACAAATTGAGTTACAGTTTATGTAGAATTTATCTCGGTTCGGCATCAAAATAACGAGTCCACATATATTTGCCTTGCAGATCCTCCCGTGTATCAATGAGTCAAAGATTAACATGCCGTCTAAGGGCACGTTGGATCTTCTTTCTTGAAGATTTAATGAGGTAATCTTATCACAAGCATTCTCACTGATGCCCATCACATCTTGACTTGCATCTAACCTATGCGGCAAGCCACTAGAGTAAATCAATCTAGCGCACCACAACCAGGATGATTATCTTGTTCATACACTAGTATGCTTAATACTTAGCTTAGACTATACTCTGTGCTGCGTTATATTAGGCTACGTTAGCTTTCCCTTTCTGGCAAATATAAAAAAAAGTGTAATTTCAGTATAAATTTCCTCTCAGATGCAGCCGTCAATGGAAAAAAATCCGTTGCATTTAATTAATCGTACTATTAAGTTATTTCGACAAATAATTCTCTACCCTTCGTCTGATCACCCTGCAGAAGACGACGAGTCGCACAGCCGAATAACCTTCGTTGCGTTCATCAGTAATTTCTTCCACCTTCGGGTCAGCTCGCAAAGCTGCATAAATACAAGCTGCCCTTCACGCCAATAACTTGCGTTTGCCAGCGCTTGCACTGGAGCTTTGTGAACATATCAGCGCCAAAGCCATTATTAAACAGAGCAGAAACGGCAGCTTCGTGAGAAAGGCCATTTCCGGAAACTGTGGATATTCCGTGAGCCTTTATAGTCGTGCGTTGGAGTGATCGAGCGTTTGGGCGAGTGAGGTACGCAGCTGCACCAGTGCGTAAAGTTGATGCCGCTTAACTGCCCAGATGAATTTATTTGCACATAAGAAACGGGACGCCACCACAGCAACTTCAGATAAGACCAGAAGGGCATAATTTGGCTGATGATAGTGGGCGAGACGTAACTTTAGAGAGCCCCTCCTTGAAGCAAGTTATTCATGCAACCATAGGAGAAGGAAGAAAAACTATCCACGACAAGAGTATGAGGAGAACTAGCTCCAAATCCAAAATAGATAAAAGCTTCCACAGAACCAGTACTAGTCAATACGTCTCAAACTTCACTTGAGGGTAAGAAATGAAAGTCAGTCGTTGAAACTGACGAGTTAACTGAAAACCATCACGTTTATTCAACCAGTAAAAAAAACCCAAAGATAGAAACCGTAAGTTTCGTGTTTTCAGTTGCGTTCATTATTGAGATAACTGGCAGTTGGTACTCCTGTTGTTACTAGCTACTGCATTTCTATAGAGTGCCTCGAATCAAGAGTCCTACATGCTTTGCACGCGTCGAATATGGGGGGGGGGGAGGGTATGATCCCTGATTGGGATCGAAAGGAGCTGGGATACGATCACCTGGACCATGTCTGCACAGATCAAACTAAGAAGAAAATGCAAGCTAGAGTTGTAGATGTCATGCACTTCGGAGGACAATATAATCAAAGCAAAATTTTTGCCGATGGACGCACGTGCGTCCATTTCAAATTTTTGCTGCGCTTGCAATGGGATTTCGAAGTGCATATGTACGCTTGGTCGGGCTGCTACGCGGATCTATGCGGATCTGGTAGGCTTAACTTACGTTCAGTGTCAGTGAACTAAGTAGCACTAAACAACACTAGTAGATGGTGTAATCAGAAGACTCGTAGACGAAGATTGCTACTACGCTGTACCCTCGACTACGGGTGTCTATCAGTTCGGTAGAGCTATAATGTGATGGTAATTCAGTAAACCATATATCGAGATATCTCAGTCAGTGTAGGTTCGTACGAGTTCTGGAGATACTGGCGGTGACTTGTTGCGGGTAAAAAAAGGGTTAGTTAACACCTTTAGTAATATATTCCAAATGATGGTACAAATGGTACTTCGGTAGAAAGTTAATACTGGCGAGCTCTAGAGTGTAGCTCAGAAGGCAACTATGTACACAGAGATAAGCAAGAGACTTCTTTAACAGTGGAGGTTTAGAACTAAAGTGCTGCAGGACACTAGGCGGTCCCGCAATTTATGTGTTCCCGTGAGCATCGGGAGGCACGACGTGCACATGAATGTAAAATGATTTATTTGTCTACAGAGTCAATTAATTAATCAGTTTTTTTTTTTAAGTAAGACGTCTGTCTTACTGAAAAAAACCTAATAAATTATGTAACCTGGATGTCAATTATTTTTATCAATAAGAGTGAATTGAGTAAACCTTTTGCTCCTGGTGGCGTCTCAAGCTACCCATACGAGGGTGAGTAAAAAGCCCAGAGCCTCAAGAAAAAGAAACACATGCTAATTTAATCAGTAAGAATGGTCTCAGCTCGCTCCTAGGTGTTGCCCAACCTCATCGCCAGGTAACGAGGTGGCAGCTTTCGATATCTTCGACCATATCACGGACACGGTCGATATTATAGCGCGGTCCTTGTCGACGGCCTCCCCGACCGAGGTTCATATTTGATGCTGTATTTACGAAGCTTGAGTTCCGCCACCCAGAGCTGAACAGTGAGATGTGAAGGATCATTCGCGCCCATGAGGTCAGCACCAAATCGTATGTTTCTTCAGCACCCCCCCCNAGCTTGAGTTCCGCCACCCAGAGCTGAACAGTGAGATGTGAAGGATCATTCGCGCCCATGAGGTCAGCACCAAATCGTATGTTTCTTCAGCCCCCCCCCCCCCCCTCCAGAAACACCAGAGTCCATCTGGACACACACAGCCCACTGAGGCCTACACCAGAACGATAACCATATAACAAAAGGACTGATGAAAAAAAGGAAAGAAATCATCTTACCTTAATCCAAAATGTTTAAGATATTCGCGGTCATCACATATAGTAGGTATTACTATTCAAAATTCTCGCTCGGGCGACCTAGGACGGGATATGCAACCCAATGAAGCAAAATGCAACAACGGAAAGCCCGATACACGTACTGCTGAGGGAAATCCAAGAGAATTCCGAACCGAAACGAACCAGGGCAAGAAACACTAACTAAACTGACAGGTTCTGTACCGAACAGTCTCCAAATTGAAAGAATGCGCATGAACAGCAGTGCGTGTAATTATCCTTAAGATTCTGAGGGCAGAGACAGAAGAATACAACCAATGTCTCTTATTATAAACATACAGAGTCCAGCTCCCCCTCTCCTTTGAGGCAGACTTACCAGATAACTCTCAGTGCCCAACCTGCTGACTAGAATAACAAGACGGTCCAACAAACGCAAGTGACTGTCAGCAATCGAAGCCAAGACCAGGGAGCAATATTCCCACACAGGCGTAGAAGAAATAAAAACTCAAAAGCATCTACGGGGCTACAGCTTGATCACCAAACACAGAATTTACCTTCCGCAGAAGACTAATGTTACTGGAAGCACGTGATACGATTCTCCTGATATGCTGCTCAAACATTAGCTTCTCATAAAAGACGACACAGTGAATTTCCTGGAGCTAGACCTCTGGGGCAATATGCCATCTATCTCCAGAGGTGGATGTTGCGGTAAAAGTATCCGAGACAGACTGACGATTTAGTTTTACTAGCATTCGGCTTTATATTGCAGGCTGAGCACCAAGCACTCTGCGCAGTAGGTCTATTTTTAGCGACTGTCCTACAACACTACCCATACTGGGGCTGGTATCGCTGCTATCAAAGAGGAATCATCAGCATAGTTGATTATCGTGTACTCTAGCGAAGAGAGACTGTCACTATAGTCAAACCAGCGTAAGCAGTCCTTTAGGGGCGGGGCATAATTGAACGCAGTAGTCCCAAACCTAATCCATTGACTAATGCACTTTGAATATTCGAATACAAATACATATAAATTTATCGATTGAGACAAGTTATACCACGCACTTAAGCGAGATTTGGCCCAGTTGCTTTGCGTTCTTAGCCGCACCCATCGGACTCCTTACGCTGGTTTGACTGTAGTGTACAGAACAAACATCAGCAGGTCAAGTACGCTATCCTGGGGGACGCCAGACGCTACACACTGCAGACTCATATTGCAAATAAGTTGACTAGAGTTGCATTCAAGTGTATTGCAGTGTTTTTACTCAAGATTTTACTTCTGCTTCTCACGATGGAAGATGCACGTGAAAGAAGGAGACTGGATAGGGAAGGTAAAAAAAGAACGAGACTACTACAGTCTAAAGAACAGATACGTGCTACCAATGGGGAGAGGACATAGGAGCCACTCCACCCCAACAAGTCCAAGGCCTCCGCCCCGACCCTTCCGAGTCCTTCCGCACCGGCCTATACTAAGCAAACATATCGATTATTGCGTGGATTTTTCCACGCTCGAGTCCATTAGTTAATATATAGTAATGATTATACATTTGTACTTCATCACCGGCTCACCTTATTACTGTCTACTGTTCGCATTCTTGGACAATACAAGTAGTGATATTCCTTCGAATTAAATTAGGCCTAATTCAATTTCTTATTAGGTTTATCAATGATGCTGCGTACAGAAGTTAGTTTTTTATTGAATAGAATTTCTGGTAGTGCTGAAAGCGAAATGGTTTAGATACTCTTCCTAAAGTGACACGTAGGAGGGCAACTGCATGCAATTTCCGATAGTGCTGAAAACGAAAGTACGTTGGTATGCTGTTATGTGACATTTATGAGGAACAAAAACCCTTTGTACAAAAGGCAGGCCCCGGTTTAAGAACAACTTGCATTAAGAAGAAGCCTTAGTTTGTGTAACGCGTCTCGCTTCAGTTTGAATCAACTAATCTGAAAGATTACCACCAGAATACAGAATCGAAACTTTATTGTTTTAAACGTATTTTGCTTTCTACTAACGAGCGCATATCTTCCGATTATGTAGTTACCTCTAAGATTGTTTTCTTTAGTTCTTGTTCTCACGAGCGCATATCTTCCGATTATGTAGTTACCTCTAAGATTGTTTTCTTTAGTTCTTGTTCTCAAACAGAAACGTGAGTCGAATTCAGGGCTATTTTTTTACACTTACAGCGGCAATAATAAATTTATCGCAGAACTAACCCCATCTCGACTATTTGGCTATAAATTTCAGTGAAAATTTCACAGAAAGTTAAACTTAGGGTGCTCATAGTGTCTGTAAATTTTCAAACGACTAATCGTGCTGGTTCTAGAAAAATTATGTTTTTTTGTGACATTTTACTAATTTCACTGAGTGGCGGTAATAGCTTCTTGACAAAAAATATTCAGAGTTTTATATCACCAAACGAGCAAAAATGAACAACACAAATGAGAAAAATATCAATTAAACAAGAAATCATTAATCAAAAGTTTACAATGACCGAAAAAAGACTTATTTGCCAATATGACCCTCATGACGTTTAAAAACTTAAATAATCCTTAAATCCATTAAGCCAGTTAGTTTCTTTGTTGCAGAAGGTGGAACTGTCCTTGCTGCTTCAGCAACAGCATCCCACAGGCAGATTTTGAGTTGTGCTGCCTTCCATCCAAATTTTTCTTTTCAGAAGCGCCCAGGAGTTTAAAATTGGATTTAGATCAGGTGAGAATGGTGCCCGAACCATCAGTTTCTCTCCATGGAACCGCAAATAGTCCAGAAATGCTGTGGTAGTACGGGCAGAGTGAGAAGACGCATCAACATGCATGAAAATCACGTTTCGAAGCAACGAAAAGGGTATGTTATCCAGTCATGGGACCAAGGTGTCCTTTAGCATGTCACAATATGATGCAGATGTAATTTTCACGTTATCAGGTACTGTAACCAGACCTACAAGTCGATCCCCTATGATACCAGCCTTTATCATTACACCACCTCCCTGTTATTGACGTTTTAGGCGTTGATGACACTCACCTCCAGGTAGCAACCAGCCCTTACTCCACCCATCAGGTCCATCAAGGGTTTCCCGGGTTTCGTCGGCGAAAAGAACATGATTCATGTAGATCTTCATGTATTTCTCTACCCATTCCATCCTCATAATTTCATATCTTTGGGGTTAGAGGAGGGGAGGCATTTTCAGAGGAAATTTGACGGCAGCACTGGAGCGAAGGATATAATTCTTGTGGTTTTAGGCACTTCAGGAAGCCTAGCAGCAGTTAAATTTGATTTAATCGTTTGCTCGGGTCTTTTACGTAGCTGAAGAACCATATTTCCCATGTCTCTATCAGTAACAGTCCTAGATTGCCCAGCATCTGATCGCTTTTTTCCGTGATGAAGAGTCCTTCAAGAATCTTGTCACTGTGTCGATATGGCGTCCTATTTTTCATACAATAGCATCAGGAGAGTTGCCTTAAGCAGTTTCTTTGTTGATAATTTGTTTCTCTTCGTTAGTTAGAGCGTTTCCACGTCCCATGTTAGCAGAACATACATGAAGATATCTATGTCGTTCACCTCAAAAACAGAAAAAATGCAAAGAGTTGTCAATCAGGACACTCAGCAAAATGTAAACAAACTCAACAGTGTTGCCCTAATATGTTACGATTTCCCTGCAAGTTTCATGAAAATTTGATAGCGCAAAAATGAGATATGGTCTATTTTGTGCTAAAGCTATTATATCTGTTCTAGGTGGAGTTATCTGGATTGCATTTTAGTTCATAAAGCTGGCCATGGTTCTACCAAGCCCCAGGATTGGATACAATGCCGGCAAAATAGACCACAGCTACTTTCTTAACGCCTGAACAAAGAGAGCGCGGGAACTAGGCTAGAAGTTTCCTGTAAAATCTCGATTTCCTTCAGGATATCTCAGAATATTTTTAGTCTGGTGGCCTGATCCTCCAATGTCCAAGGAGATTTGATGGATGCGTTTCAAAAACTTTAGCGCTCACCACAAATTGACTGCTACTTGAGAAGTTATAGTACTGCAATTTTTTTACTAGACGAAAAATGCATATATTATCCCTTTAATGCAAACATTTAGTTTCCCGTTTTATTTACACATAATATTGTATGACACGCTTTTTTGCAACATGCGCATTGTATTGATGGATTAAGATAACATGCCAAAATATAACACACACGAAGTGCAAGAAACAAGAGAGAGCTATTCCTCTAAATTAAAAATGAAGCTAATTCTGCTATTTTGCTTTTATTGTCAAATATTATTATTATTAAATATTATTTTGTGAAGACAGAAGCCTTTACCTCTCGAAAGAGAATCTCAGCTAAATCTTGTTCTTCAAATATTCATCATTTCCTTTTCTTAATGAAGTAATTGAAGTTGTAATACATTTCCAGTATTGCACACTACAAGCGGAAATTATTCACAACGCTGCCAATTATTTAAGCTACTTGTTCGTTGCTCGGTAACATTTATCATGGTAAGACGGTGGTTGCAACTGTGTAGATTATTATGCAACATTCTCACGATGAATATTAAGGTCGCATGTCGTGCTAAGTCTAAATTACGGCATAATACGTTGAGAGAATAAAGCAGCAACAATTACATGTATAAACCCGACGAAGAAACACAGCCTTTACCCGGAGAAGCGAAGGTACACCGCACAACAGTGGAGGTACTTACGTTCTCGAACGTTTGCAGAGTTTCTAGAAGAGGAGAGCAAACTTTGCCTGCAAAATGAGAGGAAGACTTCAGTGGCCTTCAACGAGCACGTGTGTGCGGGCCTAGAGAGCGTCTCAAGGGCGCCGAGATATGAAAACTCTTTCCCGAAATTGAGAAATTTGCATGAACGAACCGAGAGAAGTCAGCATTGCTGTAGCTTGTGAGTATATTCTTGGAATCATTATTGTGGGACAATATAGCGAATTGTTGTAACAGTCGTTCGAGTATGGAAATTACTTATCACAATAATTGAATGAACTGCGCTCATGTTTGGATGATACTCATACCTATAAGTAATATGTATGTATTTACTTTTACCAGCTCCTTTATTAGAGTTAAATTTCCCTGAACGCACAACCGATGAATAAGCAGAGGACAAAAGGGATATTAGTATGTCGATCGAAACGTGGAACTGATGCACGAGGGATAATACAATTATTTATTCAAGGCATTCCTACATTGGACCATCGTGTAGAGCACAAGTTGGGAGAGAAAAGGAAGAACAGATTGAAGCATTACTTGCAGGGATAAGAAAATAGAAGAAGGCAAAATGGGCATGGAAGAGAGATATCTCTGAGGTCTATGTAAATAAGGGTACTTATTTAACTATAGAAATATATCAATGAAAGGCGCCTTCTTTCATGAACTTTCATAGTGAAAATAATCAAGACGCATTTAAGTAGCAACAAAATATTCTAAATTTTAGGCTGGAGAGGAAATTCCAAGAAACCAGAAGTCGTAAAAAAACACATCCCGTTAGGTCATCTTCCATCATCCTTATACAGACAAATGTAGTAATCCAGGGCCCAAATTTATCAAGCTACTTGCAATGTTGCAAGTCGCTAGTTTGCTTGTATCTCGACTTACTGTGTTGTAACCCCGGCCAGATTTATCAAGCTACTTGCGTGCTGTTACTCCTTTACCTACTACCTCGATGTACTACGCGGTTATAGAAAAAACTTTTTTTTTCGGAAAAAAATAGAGGAGACAAGCTAGAGAATCTTGTAAAATTTTGTATGTCTTTACTAGACCTTGGAAAAACTTCTAAATGGTTTCAGCACTCTAGTCTCAACGTGTACCGTAAATTAAAACAAAACGCTGATATAATCCCCCTGCGGATTGGTTGTTTGTTACATGGGAAATGCAAACCTACACCATTGGTTGCTCCCCGAAAGGAAGACGTAAGGCGACCATTGCTGGCTGTAGTAGTGAGCTGTATCTTTGAATCACAAGGCAGATAGAATGCAGTCTTGTATCGCCGTTGCAAGGTAAAACATTGCAAGTTTTACGATATTGTAAATGTTACACACAGAGACCGGTGAGGTAACATTAACTAAATTATTTTAGTTGACATGTTTCGTTTAGAATAACCAAATATTTTAGTTATTACACCAAAGTCAAAGAAAAATCTTAGTTAATGGTACATTTTTTTTGTTCACTGTTCTTTGACGTTTTTGGTAATAATAATCAAATATCAGTATCAGTTACCAAATGGTATTTTGTAATTAGTAAGTATAGCGAAATCCAGTCATGTACCAATTTTTTTCATAAAATTTAACATAAATCTGATAATACAACCAAAATATTCAACCAAATCAATTGGTAATATCAAATTGGTTCGTGAAGGCAACAAACTGTAATAGATTTTTATCAACAGTGTCATTTGTTCTTAGTTCACCATAGCACACGGTCATGCTTAGATTCTCCAATGATTCGGTAAGTTTTAATAGTTTCGAATAAAATGAATTTTACTTCTCACACTTATCGATCGCTTTGGGATGGCTATACAGCAGCCACTAATATATCGTCGAAAGGAAGTACGTCCACTTCTCTAAGCTCCAAGGGAAAATATGCCTAATTTTCTTTCATCAAACCTCATAACAGCCAAATATTTTTC
>LQNS02277999.1:11076031-11090276 GCA_001587735.2 Parhyale hawaiensis
TTTTCTCTTTCGTCTTCTATTTTTTCTCCTCTCGTTTCTCCATTCCTCTACATCCTACTAACATAATGGCAATAGCTCATAGAGGGCCGGGGTGTAAGTTCCGGTGTCTCTTTGGGAATGGGCCTTTTGGTTCGTCTATTGCCGCCTATCTAATCTAATCTAATAGCGTGATTTGTGTGCAAAATTTAAAAATAGTGTATTATTATTTATGGAAAATGTTTTAAGAATGAGCTAGAATAACAGACTATAAAGAGCAGGAAATAGGAAAAGGAAAGAATGATGTCACGTACGTGTAAATCAGAAGGTAGAAAACGCGCTGTTCAATCGGGAGCCAAAATTAAGCACTCCTGGCTTGATTTGTGCGAAACTGCAGACAGATGAGCTTGTCCTTGCCACGGTCAATTGAGCGTTAAGCATTGACTCACAATCGGTTGCCCTTCAGAGTTTCAGAAACTCAACGTTGTTCCGTAAAATGGAGTTTTCCGCCAGCTCAACGTAATCGCTTCGTTTCCAACACCTTCGACTCGAATCAAAGTTTCAAAGCCAAAGCTCCTGACTGAATTTTCGGACAGTCTTAGCCTCGAAGTCCTAATTTCGGCCCCCAATCGATACTGACCCAACTACGATGAGGTAAGACCCGTGAGGTCATTCTCCAAAGGGCTACTCTCCATAACATAGGATGAGCGAACCTAACTAACTTAATTAACTGTTATATCCAGAAGGCCATTCCTGTGCGCCATGTAGGGTCAAGGTAAAATATTCAATATATGAGAGGTACTGAACCTCGCACAAATTATAAGTGAGATAAACTAATGAGGAATAAGTGTTCTCGTAGTTTGGTATTGTTTATTCACAATATTATCAATAATTGTAAAAGTAGATGCTAACACTTTCAGTTTCATTTCATATTTTATTATTTTTTTTAGTTTCGTTTTCTGTTTCATTTCACAAGTTGTTGAAGTGGAAGAGCTGACAAATTTCTAGAAAACGAGATAATTTATTACTAGTATTGTGGTCATCCTATATCCTCATCTGCCAGCACGCCTCGAAGCCACAAAGGAACGGTGTAGAAGCAGTTGTTTTCTTAATTTCAGACAGATATAGTGTACATGGGGATTACCATATTTTAATTTTTACCATTTAGCTACCAGATGTTCGTATTTTTTTTAATTTTTAACTTCAGCGACAGGTCAAAAGCGTGGGACCTGTAGATCAGCACTTCACTACTAGAGCAAAATAGCTAAAGAATACAAAGGTCATTTGGTATTAACAACATTTTATGTCTCCCATAGATCAATGTGAAGGTCGTTATACTGCCCATATAACAGTAATATTCAACCGAACTTTTTGAACTTTCAAAAAACTTCCAAGCAGGGTACCTCGCACAAGCCGAGCGTCTCTCCCCATTTTTGCGCATTCATAAGACGATCGATGTCCTGCGAGATTGGTGATCGGCCGCGCTTGCCATACAACTTACGAATCAATCATCCTCAGCCCTGCTATGCCCCGGTTAGTTCTCTTCCAACGCAAGATCTATTAGCTCGTGAGCAAAGAAATCCCGAAACTTGACGCGCGCTAATTTCGCCGTGTCGGTTGAGATGAAAGCTTCGTAATGTCTAAGTTTATCTTCAGACATTCGTGGCATTTCCTTGCTTAAGACCCGTGGAGTGGACTCTGCCCTTATTACCCGTTGCAAGTGAAGGTTTTCGTACCTCAAGCTCAGCATTAACAGATTTATGACGGACAGCTTGATTCCTCAGCCACTTGTTAAGGCCACGGGGTGTGTAATCAAACTAGGGAACTTAGGTGATTTAAGACAGGTCAAGATATAGCCATAAATTCAGGCTTGCGCCCGGACTATCATAAGCGCTAATGTGTCTTTTGTTGAGAGGGCCAGGCCCTTCACCGGCTGCTTTGTAATCAACAAACTAAGCAATATCTCATGGTGGTCATCGGCCGCACGCTATCCTAGCCGCGTCAGCTAAACGTTTAATACAGGAAAACCTCGGCGAACGTATATTCGAATAACACGGAATTCAATAAACATAGCTTTGATTTGGATACCAAGACCCCGATTAGGATATAAAATATACACCTTTCCTAAATTAACGTAGTATTTAGATGACTTAGAAAATTGTTCAATAACTACTTATTAGATTAGCATAGATTCGATTAACATAGACCCCGGAAGAACCTGATTTTAGTCCGTCAGTTTAGGGTTAAACCACTAAAGAAAAAAACCCTAATATATAATTCTAATGTGGTACAAGATACATATATCAAATGGTTAAGATTTATGATTGCAAAAATGTGTTTTTTTTTACTCTCGTCCTGTTCGTATGACAATCGTTATATTTTCGGGTTCTAGGTCTTTTTGCCGTGGGTTAATTCGCCGTCGGTCAATTCGCCGTTGGTCTTTTCGCCATTAGGTCATTTCGCCGTGAGGGCATTTCGCCGTGATGTAATATAAATGGCATGGTAATACATAAATGACACTCAACCACGCTTAACCTAATACGCTATTATTGTTACTACTACTGTTATTAATTGATATTATAAGGAAAAGTTTCAGCTTCAGCTTTTGACCCATATAGCAGCAGAACTTCCCAGGAAAAAAATTACAATAAAAAGAAAAGATGAAGTATTATGAAAAATACAGTACTTTCGAGTGTAATGATGCACAACACCGATCTTAGTCAAATAATATGATTCGCATGAAAACTGCACATCTTACATAGTAATTTAGTACGAAACGACCGAGTGACTAAAAATGAATAAGATGAATAATTTGACCCAACCTAACCCTCCTAAGGTTACATTATTGATTGTGCTCGGTTTGGCTAGTTCAAATTTTTAGCTAAAACATTTTTTTTAGTTTGTTCAACTTTTACTTGGGAATATGTTTAATACTGATACCGTAGATTGGCTGCTAATATTGACTTAAGCTATTAGTAAAATAAATTTTTCCGTCGGGACTGTGTATGTCACTATATAGAGAAACCATGAGAATGCAGCAATGAGAAGAAATGGTGAAAATGGTATCTAGTAGCTCAAAGAGAATTAAGATCCGATCTGAAGAACAATAATTGGCTACATTCTCAAATTTATGAGAAAATTATAGCATTACACCATCACAACCGCTATGCTGTCGTCTCTGCTATTTCAACGCAATTGCTGCAAATACTGATTCTACTAAAGCTGGAATGTATGGCACTCGCAATAGCTGGCTGAACTCTAGCTGGCGATAGGTCTAGCTAGACAGCAGCCCATTTTCGCACTATGCAAACGGTGTTTCATACTTCATACATGATTAACATGTCATATTGCAAACACCTAACAATTTCCAGTTAATACGCAACACCTGCTCAAAGCGCAATGTCAACAACCAGTACATGATCTGCGACACACAAGAAATGGCGGCGGCGGCGGCAAGAAAATCATACAGAATCAAAAGACAAAAGAAGATCAGTTGTGCGCTGGCGATTTTTGTTATTCTTACTGGATGACATCTATTTATTTCCTAATTAAATAAAATTTAATCCTAATGATCAACCATTATTGAAACTTTTTAAATCATACAGAATTATAAGACAAAAGAAGATCCTTTTTTTGAATAAATAGTTTAAATCCTAATGATCAACCACTAATCAACTTCTTTTTATTGCCCTAGCGATGAAATACCATCACGGTGACATATCCTCAAGGTAAAATGCCATCAGGGTGAAATGTTCTCATGGCGAAATGCCCTCACGGCGAAATGCCCTAACGGCGAAATGACCAACGGCGAAATGACCAACGGCGAATTGTAGTACTAGTAGTAGAAGTTTTACTAGCGCTTCAGTGGTACACTGCCCATATCGCGCAAAAGTATTCCTGTGTTTAACCACAGGCTCGATTGTGCGCCGCCTATGGCGCGTTTTAATTTGTCAATGATTTTTGTCTCAGTTTTTCTGCGGTAGGTCTCAGAGTGGTCAGTGCGCTACTGACAGGAAAAAAGCGCAAGTTGAGCATCTCCAACCCTCGGGCGCGGCTGAACGCTGTTGCTCAGTTACGCCGCACAGGGGAAGGAAACGAAATGCAAGAAAGTAGAAGTCTAGCGGGAATAGGTCAGCTACCTCGATCGGCAGCCCACCTCCCGAAAAAGAAGGGGAAGTATTGAGAGCCTACCTAACTTTACAAAACTAACCTCGTCAGCAGGAACAGCTGCAAGATGCTGCAGGAACTGCGGCAAGATGCTACATCCCCTGCGGAGAAGGCACTCGGGACCAACGGCGAATTGACCGACTGTGAATTGACCGACGGCAAATTGACCGACGGCAAATTGACCGACGACAAATTGACCGACGACAAATTGACCGACGGCAAAATGACCGACGGTGAAATGACCGACGGCGAAATGACCGACGGCGAAATGACCAGCGGCGGAAAGAACTGTCACGATATTTTCGCCATATTCCCACATATTTGGCCGTAAGACATAAGAACTACAGCATGTTGGAGAAGAAAACTGGTTATATCAGTAAACAATCTTCTTACGTGCATGTAATTTTACAAATAGTTTTACCGTACTACTTTAAAATCAAGTTCGTACCTACTGGGCGCTAGGAAAAGAAACATGTAAGAAGATTAAATTTTGATACAATAAAATAGTCCTTAAGTGCGACTCCAGCTGAATTAGATATGACCAGCTCCATACAAAGAGGGTAGACGTTTAGACCTGCAACAGTAGAATGACTCGACAGACTTCAGAAAATGCTTCTTTAAACCTTGAACAATACTTTAATATTATCTATTTATTGATAACGGAAGCTAATCCAGTAATGATAGATGATCAAGTTCACCATGGAGCCAATATTAATCAAGAAATTAAAGCAACATAAAAAGTTGGAGAGAGCATTTCAAGTCCACTGATATGTTTTTTCCAGAATGATGACGATGAAAGAGCACAATACGATCGCGATGATCAAATCCGCTTATCATTAACTTGAGTGGAATTTTAATATTGTATTTTCGATCCGAAATGGCGAATCGAAACCTCAAGACTAAAATTCAGGCAAGTCAAGGTACGAGGATTAGATTAGATCCATTATGGAATGTCAATCGACGACGCTGCGCTCTACTGCTATCTATAGCTGCAAGTCTCGGCTTGGATGTACGTAACTTAGGTTGACTAGCTATAAGGCCGAAGCTAAGTGCAGACCTCTCGCGTCGTCGTTGTGCAAGGCGACGGCGAGTTAAACTCAGCTCAGTAGCTTTTACGCGTCCTGAAACTTCAGACAGGAGCGTTGGTTTCGCCCCTACGGGTCGTTTTGTAGGTAATGGCCTGAACCCACTTACGTTTGAAATGGCCCAAACTCTAATCTGAAGAGCGAGATTGAGTATTCGGCTATTCCAGGAGTGACAGCCTGGTCGACCCACACTGACGAAACCAAAGCTAAGAACTCAAGCTCCGGATAAGCTAAAGCTAAGCAGTTTGAATAAACAGCTCTCGCTGTGCCCATCGATCACACCGAACTTGCGCCAAAACGGAACGTAAGAATTTCCTTTGCGATGCCACTAAATACATCCGTAATTAGGATGCAGTCAAAGAGCCCTCTAGTTCGCCAATACGCTTCTGGAATCAAATGTCAGCTATGCGAGTCATAACTTACTCAAGTAACGTAATTTAGCAGTGTTTTTCCTACTGCCAGCGCTTCTGTAGAAAAAATAATTCGTCGAAGCAACGAGCAGAGGCGCAATTAGGTCAAGAAGCTTATAACGTCCAGGCTGAGTAGTAATTTGATCCCAGTATTTTGCCCAGATCCGAATTGGTTTCCCAGTAAAGCACCCATACAGGCAGGGAGTCGTGACTTTATCAAAAGTTGAGGTAAGCGCATTAGGCGAGGGACCCTATTATGCGGCCGTAATCCAGAAACACCGCTCACCAAAGTGCATTTTTAAACACAGAGTTCGGTTAAAGGCTGCGGGAATATTTTCTAGACAATGCACTCTTGGGAAATTACGAAAAGCTCGTACTTTTTAAAGCATGGTATTAGACGGCACTTTGTGAGGTAAAGATATGGTGTGCACTGAGGTGGATGAGGCTTTGCTTCAGGTAAAAAGAAAAAATCTAAACGCTCTTTGAAATATCGAGTCCGAGGAAAGTTACGTCAGCAAGAGCATTAAAAAATATGCTGAAGGAAAATCAGTCAAAGATTAAATGGTTTCGAACGCATCTAATTGCATAACTTTAGAAATATAAACAGAATCGACTGCAGGGAAATTATTTTCGAATAGAAAGAAACATTAAAACGTTTGTCCATTACAGGGAATTATTCAATTGTTCAAAGATTGTGAAGGGAGAAAAGCTAATCTTACATTATTACCATTAGAAATACACCACACTGACGACAATCAATCGGAAGTTGTATTTCTATCATGAATAAATTAGCAGGTAGCTAACAGAATGAGACGTATTAGCGAATGAGATTATACAGGTTTTTCAATATATTTTAGCCGAATCTTTTTAATCCTGATTTAGAAAACAAATGGAAACCTGCTAAATGTACTTGATAGAATATAATTTCCAGAGAGCAAAGCCCTGCTAAAAAAAATACATGCACCTATGCGTAAGTCCGTCCCCACAAAGATACCGAAGCGTCTTTCGCATCATTAACTAGATAATATTATTATCCGTCAGTTGAAAATCTCGTATACCATCGTGGTGGAAATAAATAAAAATTTAACAAGTCGCTGTCACTTACAGAAAATTAATAAATAGTGACTGTACAACGGCTCAAGGCGAGGCAACTCAAATTTAAGTAGCTGACCGTACACATCTAGGGACCAAACCTGTGCAAATGTAGGAGTCGCCGTCGCTGAGCTGAACAACGCTCACAATCACGGTGCAATTGCTTTACAAATGTTATGACGTCGCGTAAAGATCTACAACACTCTTCTGCTTTTAACTTTAGTTCCATTTATCCGTAGTTTTATACGTCTACATTGTGCGCTTTTTCAGTATGAGATAGGTTAAAATGGGGTATCCTTGACACGGTCTCGAGAGTGAGCAACAGTAGTCAGTGTTACAGTGCCTAGAGACGGGTATTTCCACAACTGTATTTTTTATGTATTAAAAAAAAATTAAAGACTGCAAAAGCATAATTAATGCAGTAAGTTTATATAGCATATATATAATAGAAAATTTAAACAGAACAGTCAACTGTGCACTTATAACAAGAAAATTTAACACAAGCAAAAGTAATGAGGGACAAAAGCATTTTACCAAAAAAATTATGACATTAGTACTTGGTGGCGTGACCTTTATTGGCAATAACAGCACAAAGACGACAGTTATAGCTGGAAATTAACTTCTCACGTTCACTTGATGGTATTTTTTCCCTACTTTCATGCAGATAACCTTTAATTCAGCAAGGTTTTTGGGACTCCGTTTATGGACACCAGATTTAAAAAGACGTCACAAATTTTCTATTGGACTAAGGTCCGGTGATTGGCTAGGCCATTGAAGAATATTCATTTTGTTCTTTTGAAACCATTCTTTCGTTAAATTCGCAGTATGCTTGGGGTCGTTCTCTTGTTGGAAGGTCCATCTGCGCCGTCCGTAGAATTTTTTGGCACTTCGAAGCATTTTCTTCTCTAATATCTCCCTGTACATGAAACTATTCATCTTGCCATCAAGGATATGAAGATCCCCAACAACATGGGCAGTAAAGCAACCCCAAACCATGATGCTGCCCCCTCCATGCTTTACGATGGGGATGGTGTTCTTGGGGTCATAGGCTGTGCCAAGTTTCCTCCATACATGCAGAGCTTCGTTTCGGCCAAAAAGTTCTATTTTAGTTTCATCAGACCATATAACCCCTTCCCAAAACTCATTTCCTTTGTTCAGGTGGTCTTTGGTAAATGTTAAGCGGCTCTTGACATGTTTTGCTGTAAGAAGAGGAGTTTTGCGAGGAGTGTAGGAATGAATGCCAGTACGGGTCAATTCCCTAACTATAGTTTTCTTGCTGACATGCAGTCCCTGAGACCCCAGTTCACTCTGAAGGTCAGCACGAGTTGTCATGGGTCCTCCCTCTTCTGGAGTACTGCTCTGTAGTCTGGGGTTCTGCTGCCGATTGCCATCTGTGTTTGCTTGACAAAGTGGTTCGTCAATGTGCGTTCATGCTGGGTGGTGTTGTACCTTGTGATCTGGCTCATCGTTGCAGAGTTGGTGGAGTCTGTTTTTTCTATAATATCTATAACTTCGCCAGTCATGTACTGTTTGAGTTTCTTCCAGATCCATTTGTTCGAGTGAGGTATACTCAGCGTACTAGTGCTCTTCATGAGTTTGCCTTGGAACCGTTACGATGCCGTACGGGCCAGTATTCCCGTTCGTTTTTTCCTTCGTGTGTGGATGTTTGAAATGGTCTTGATGGCTCTGTCTTTGCTGGTGCGGGTATTGACAGCTTTAAACGATCTGTACACAGAGCTATTCTGTGATCTCGGATCTTCTTTTTTTCATTTTTTGTTTTCTTCACCCGCTGGGCTGGTTGCGTGGAGGTTTGTTAACCTCATGGAGTTTCTTCGTTCCTACGTCGCCACTCTGGTGTGATTTAACAATAATAATAATAATAATAATAATAATAATAATTAGCTGTCATCTGCACCCGGATTTAATTTTCGCTTATCGGTACTCAGCAGAGCACACCAGGAAAGTCACAATTTGCAATCTTGTCGACATTTTATGTACTGGTTTTATTAAGAAAGTGACGCGAAGGATGCCAATGGATAAATGCATAAATATGCTAACAAATTTATAAATATACACATGCACGTTGGTATTTATCACATTGTTTCATGTTTCATGCTTATTGTGCTTTTAGTTTAAGCCATGCTATCAACAGGTATACGGCGAGCAAAAAATAAATAAAATAAATAAAAAACAGACGAAAGAAGGGGCATGCAGTTTATCGAGAGAAACATGAAAACCAGAAGGTATTTCTAAACAGGGTAAACGCGCATGGGAAGAGGAAATCGGGATATCAGGATTAAAGCACGAAACAAATATGTGGGGCAGGCCTATCTAAATCTAAGGTACTGTAATTAAGAAGTACCGCTCCTCAGGCCGGGGGTGCGACTCCTCATAACATAGGATGGAGCAAACCTAACTAACCTAAGCCCATGGCTTCTAGCCTCTCCTATGCCTACTCCAGAGTTCTTTCGTTTGACAACATTCTTTCTTTCACAAAATGCTGTTGAGTGGACAAGTTCCTATAACTGCTGGCTTGGTGTCCCGTTGTGTACGTTGACTAGGAGTCTTGCCTTATTGACAGAGGTACTGAAATTTTCACTCTATTATAAGTTACAAATTTCTCAAATACCAGACGCAAAATATGCTCAGTAATATCTGTAATTCCTTGCAGCTAAAATTTCTCTCTTTCCTGCAAGCTAAATGTTTCCCAACCTCATATTGAAAGCCTAACGAGCAGATTTATCGATTGGCATATGGATGGAACCGAAAGTAGAATATTACATATATTCGAAGTTTTAGGTCCAATTCCACAAGGGACGAATCACTTCATCAAGTTGAAATGCGTTCATCGCTGCATATCTTCCATGTGATAACTGCCAATATATAAAATACACAGTGCATGGATACGACTCGAATTCAGACCTTGCAATGTTATGAAAGCGTTGTAGTCTCGGTGGTAATTCGAAAAATTCAGGAATACTCACTCGCTTCCAAATTTTGACAAAAGTCGACTTACGAATGAACAAGCGTTGGCGATTTTGTATACACTTTGGTGAATCCAGCCCATGGTAGAAGCATACCACCATAACAATCTTCCGTAACAAACTGTTATTTACTTTTCTTAACATTACCAAATGAAAGCATTCCAAATAAAGGAGTTTCGCTTTATGCCACTAGAGTGCAGTATAGAGCTCTGTAGCAATCCAACAATTCATTCCAAAAGCAACAGAATTGGCAACTCAGTAGCACTGTAGTAGGAAGTCTAAGATCAAAAGTGAGATGTTTATGGAAGTATCAAACTCGCCGTTACATTATTACCTTTGAATAAGCGTATCGGTATTGGACCGACTATGGACGCGCCGAGGGACTCACTTCCGGACAACAGGCAAAGCTTGAGGTTTTGGTCTCTCGTCAGCCATCGCAGTCTCATGCCAGGCACTCACAATCTAGACGATTTGCAGTGAAATATTTGTATAAAAATACTACCGAGAACTGCACAAGTGAGACCAAGCATGTAACGAGACTAGTCATTCAGAACGCAATAGTTGTAGTCTGCAACAGTCTCCATTTGCTTTGAAAAGCAGAGGGGAGAAGTTGATAAGTTCTTCAATAAAATGATTTCAAGATCTAGCTTCAATAAAATTATTTCAAGTTCTCTATCGAGTTCTACAACTTTATGGTCTCTTGCAAAATAGAGAAGCTTTGTTCCTTCCCTTCTGAACGGTCGCAGAGTGCATTGTTTCAATGATGCCGGCAATATATTTCAGACAAAGTATTGTTCACGCAGGATCAGTGGGAAGCCAACAAAAAATGTGAGTGGGAAGAACACAAAGCTGCTTTCTCCATTGCAATGCAGTTCATTGAAATAACAAACAAAAAAGATGACTATTCCAAGATGCTGGAACATAGAAAATGATACAAGGCATTCATAGCAGAAATGCAATCGGCAGTTTCTGCACTTAAGAGTCCGACGAGGTCGCTTAGGGGGGTAGGAACCTTCGGCTATCTTCCTCCACTTCCCCATCCGCCCCCGGAACCTCCTCCTGATCGGGCCCGCAGATAAACGCAAGCTCAGCACCACAACAAGATCACTGACTTATATTCAATGTAACAGTTGATGCCCACCTCACCTCGGCATTATTTTCGTAGTCCTACGAATGACTGCTTAAAATACGTCGTGCGTTAGGACCCATAAAATTTACAGTGCCGGGAAGATTCACTAATGTGACGCCTTAGAATGTGTCGCTACGTGATACAGATTTTTACCTCCGCCAAGGAGGTTATGTTTTTGTCGTGTTTGTCTGTCTGTCTGTTTGTCTTTTTGCCTGTTTGTCTGTCACCAAGATAACTCAAAAAGGTACGAACCGATTTGGATGAAATTTACAGGGATTGTTAGGTATGTTGGGTGGAACAGACGATTAACTTTTGGTAGATATGTCCATCCGTTTCTTTGTTTGTCTGCGTCATTTTTCTCGATGCCATAACTCAAAAAGTTATGGGTGGATTTTGATGAAATTAACATGAGTTGTTAGGTATATAACAAAAAGTAGATGACCAAATTTTGGTAATGGTCCGTTTGTTCGTTCGCTCGTTTATAACTGTTTATAATTTTATGCTTGTTAGCACAATAACTCAAAAAATAACGAATGCATCTTTATGAAATTTATAGCAGTTGTTAGTAATGGTAAAAAAACACCAAAAGACAAATTTTGGTGCAGATCGGTTGGTTTGTTTGTATGTTTGACTCATATTTGTCATAACGTTTGTTAACAGTATAACTCAAAAAGTTATGAACGGATCTTCAAAAAAATTGAACAAGCTGTTACTAATATGAAAAGGCACGAATTATAAGATTTTGCAGTTTATGCAAAGAAAATGATGGTTTCGGAGCCAATTTGAATTTTTGCTACCGTTGGCTCACTTGGCGGTGGTATGCGCTCTCAGAGTGCTCTAGTTTCAACTAAATCGCTAAGAATCGGATCAACCATTGTTGCTAAATTCTTAGGTTCAAATGGAAAACCATCAGACGTTAGAGGCTAGGTCAATGCATTTTTCCCCGCAGCTGTACATAAAATATAACCTCACTTTACTTTGGGTTTAAGCAACCAGACTATGAGCCCTGGCCGCAGTACTGTTGTAATATTGATTCACAGCCCCAACGTCGGAGTAGAGGTAGCTTTCCAAATAGGTCCCTTAGTGTTCTTCAGTTTTATTGTTTAAGTGCGAAATTTTGGCATACAGGTACTCAGAATTCCCTAGATCAAGAGTATCTAGAAGTAAGATCGTTGAACCTATAAATAAAACTGCACGAAACAATAACGACCGACATCAAAATAGAAAATTGGGAAGCGGGTAAGGAGGTTCGTCGAGAATCGGAACATTATGTTTGGAATGAAAAGGAAGAACAGAATAAGAAGTGTTCGTGAGGGTGGGAAATAAAAAAAAGAAGGTAACAAAGTCGGCGAGGAAAGAAAGCTGCCTTGGAGCCAGACCTCGCATGACAGATCTTGTAGTTAGGTGCGATTTCGGCTAATAGAGGGTCGGAGTATCAGTCGCGACTATTCATGTGCACTGGGAAGCACAGAGGCCTGTTGTAATCAGCGTGCTGGGTAACCTCGGGTTACGCAGGGTTATCTCGAGGGCAACTTCGTCTCCAAAATCCGTGTCGCATTGAGCTGTTTACCGTCAATGAGACACGTCAGGGTTACCCGGTGTTACGCAAACTCGCTACCCTGCGAAATAGGTGGGTAGCGAGCGGAGTAACACCGTGTTGATGCGAAGTCTCGCCACATGTGCATCGAATAAATATGCCTATAATTACGTTTTGTAACCTGTGAAAACGTATTTTTCCTATAGGTATATTCGTTTCCAGTATTATTATTTTGTTGCTAGGTTATATTAGGTTATATTAGGTTATATTTTTTAGCCGAGTGCTTAGATAATTCGACTACGCATGTTGGTTTGTTTACGATTTGAGCTCTCGCAAAGTCGGTCTATTGAGTTTATGGAAAAAAGACTCCAATTTGTGTAATTCATGAATTTATTATGGATGAAAGATCTACAGGGACATGTTATGTAATTTTTAGAGGCTATTTTATCATTATTAGCAATAATTATGAAGAAACGTCTGTGTTTACATTAGGTTTGTTTTAGTTGTTTCGGGGTTACGCTTTGAGAAATCCTGTACCATTCATCTGTATAATAGAGTAACACCGAGTGAGTAACACCGCGTAATACCGAGTAACTCTGGGGCAATCTGATAACAACAGCCCTCAGGCGTCAAAATCGCCACGCGCTATGTACGTTTGTGACAATTCTGCGTACGTTCATCGGTGTGCGTGCGTAATGCGTTCAAGGTACTACTGTTTGCAATGAACACAAGTCGCTGTCTCGCAGGTTAGGTTACGTAGTGCTTAATGTAGTGCTTCTGTTGGTGGTGCCGCTGCAAGAAAGCTTATTTAAATGCACGCACAGCCGATCCATGTACACAGCGTGGCGAGTTTGGCGCCAGTGCCACTGGAAATGGGCCTGCAGGTCTGTCTACTGCCACCAATCTAATTTAAAGACAGGAAGGGGGCGAGACAGGCTCATTGGGTTAGGACGGCTATGATTCGCTGGTGGAATGGTTTTAACCCCTTCACCATATATACGTTTGTTATACATACATTTAAACATTGTGTTTCAAACTGAATCCTAGTTTTCGTACAGATAATTGAAAACATAATTTTTTTTAGAAGCTAAGCGTTTTCATGCATCTTATGTATAACAATTATGATTAGATCTCTATTCTAGAGCTTCAAGGGGCGGGTATTACACAAGCCCCCCTTGAATCGGTAAACAACTCCTAGACGCCCAATACGCTGCTATGAAGAATCTCTGAGAGCACGTTTCACGGCTGACTTGTATGCCTGAAGCCCCAACCTGCCGGGCACCAATTCCGGTATTGAATTCTATACAAACACAGTTCTTGGCATACAGAAAATTGCATTCCATACAAACAAAGTTTTGGGCATACAGAAAATTTCATTCTATACAAACACAGTTTTGGGCATACAGAAAATTTCATTCTATACAAACACAGTTCTGGGCATACAGAAAAATGCATTCCATACACACACAGTTCTGGTCATATAGAAAATTGCATTCCATAAAAACACAGTTCTGGGCATACAGAAAATTGCGTTCCATACACACACAGTTCTGGTCATATAGAAAATTGCATTCCATACAAACACAGCTCTGGGCATACAGAAAATTGCATTCCATACACACACAGTTCTGGTCGTATAGAAAATTGCATTCCATACAAACACAGTTCTGGGCATACAGAAAATTGCATTCCATACACACACAGTTCTGGTCATATACAAAATTGCATTCTATACAAACACAGTTCTGGGCATACAGAAAATTGCATTCCATACACACACAGTTCTGGTCATATAAAAAATTGCATTCTATACAAACACAGTTCTGGGCATACAGAAAATTGCATTCCATACACACACACAGTTC